>JASAMZ010010319.1:25000-34760 GCA_030248115.1 Linhomoeus sp. GSCO2_2
CTGGAATACAATCGCTGTCTTCAACACTCGTCTAAGTAAAGACATGCTTCTTCCAGGTGATTTGCAATCGTTGTTCGACCTATTTACCTACGGTACATGTGTACGGTATTCTCAAAAGCGTATGTATGTACCTCTATGTCAAACGATAAAATACATATGTACGGTACATACGTATTTCTGCATAACAAGTTACCTGCGGTACCTTTCAACATCCACAAAAAGGTACATACGTACCGTACCTCCTTCCATCCAGCGGCCTTCGCAGTACTCTTTGCGGCGAACATTCTGTCATCAAGCGCCGAGTCGGACGCAGCATTCGTCGGCGCGACGTCATCGATCGCCAAGCGCTACGGCGGCCGACCGGTGATGAGTCCGTCGTCTTCGCTGGGCAGATACTGGATTCGACGCAAGGGAAGCTACACCGGCGCTCTCAGTCAACTGAGAAGCCCTTCGCCCTACAGAGGCTACTACTTTCGCCGCCCATTGAGATACTACCCATACTCTATCAACTATGGCTATGGACGGCCGGGTTAGAAGTGTGACTGCCTGGTGTTTTGGCCAAACTGCGGAACGCTTTCGCAAAACGTACCGAATCGCACATATCTTCTGTTCGCCAAACATTTGCAAAGGAAAGCCAAAGGGATTCACAAAGGCCCGGGTAACATCACATCCGACGTTAACGCGGTCTGCATCGCGCCCAGTGAAAGTCCACCAAATTAGGTGGCATTTGCCGCTGTCAAATCAACGCTGATTGGTTCCTAGGTGAAGCACCCAATCAGCGTTGACTTGATTTGGTGGACTTTCACTGGGCGCGATGCAGACCGCGTTAAATACAGCATCGTCCGAGCAGCGGACATCACGCGAGTGTACGGCACCGATAGAACAATACACACCACCAAGACTATTTAGTGTTCGGACTTCTGCTAGACGACGGGAAGCAGAGACTGAGCCAGGAAGGCCTGCGCGACGGAGGATCGCTCTCTTGCTCCTCCTCGACAAACTTCTTCGGCGGCTGCTCGGCGCCTTTCTCCGAAGCGCCCGAAGTGGCAGCAGAAGCGCTGAGAAAGGGAATTGGGAGGCACAGTACACACATACTAGTCGAACTATCAGGTAGTGACCGATTCAAGTCGACAGCTTCAGTACCTCGCAGCGGAAGCAGTCGGCGGCTGCTTCCCTTCCACTTGCTGCGACGGCGCAGACAAGTCCGACTTCGACGAGGTCAGACTGCCGATTCGACTGCGCAGCTCCGCGACGCTCGACAGCAGCGTCAAGTAGAGTTCGGAGGAGAGGGTGGAGGAACGCCGACTCTTATTCGCGGCCGCTTCCGCGCTGAGACGGCGCCCTTTCGAGGCCAGACCCCCTGCAGCGCCGTCGACGCTTCCGCCTCCCCTATTGACGTCCAGGTTGCTCTCCTGTCGACTGTGCTTGTGCCTTCCCAGCATCTCGCTGCCGGCAGAGCGCAGCCGGGGACGCGCTAAGTCGCCGCCGGCGCTCGACAGGCCGAAGGTGCTGTTCCGGTCCTCGTCGTGCACTGAAGACACCACAGTGAATGGGGCGGCTGCCCTCATTGCTCCACTGTACCACCGTAAGTACTCTAATAAGCACTGGGGGCTTTTTCAACTTCCCTCTAGGGGGGGGGGGGGGGGCTATTGGAGGGGGGGGGGGCTAATTCGAGGGTGGGGGTTGCTTGTTAGAGTATTTACGTTATCTAAGTACGTCCCACCTATGACAGAGACGGCCCATCTGGGCGCTGGCATGGAGTTATTGTTGCGATCCGGAGGCAGGACCCAAATGCCCCCAGGTGTGGCGGGTTCCTCATCAGCAATATCGGTGGGAGTTGGCGGCTCTTTGCCGTCGCCGTCGTCGAAGGGATCCTCGAATGGACCGCTCTCGTCGCTCGACGGCCACCCCTCCAACCATTCCTCCTCTGTGAAGACGCCGTCGTTCCCGTGGTCGACTTGCAGATGGATGGGCCGGCGCTTGCGCTTCCGAGGCCTGGGATTTATAAGTGATGTAGGTAAGTCTATGCCAATTGCTGCAAAGTTCCTTATTTTCCGACTTGTGTTTGAACTACGATACCTTGCGCTGTGGTACGCTGACCTATCAAGAAACCTCCAACTATAAACTTTGGAAATCACCCGATTGACAAGCTTGGACGTACCTATGTATGTACATACATCCCTTAGACTACTGTATCAAAGTCCGGACTGCAAGCGACATTTTCTTGCCCATCCTCTGCTTCATGGCCTCTTCCAGAAAGGCGGGCAGTTCCACTTGGGGCGCCGTCGGCCCGTACATCGGAGGCAGAGGGGGGCCCCTCTCCTCCCTGGGGTGAACCCTGGCATGCGGTAGCGCGTGCTGCACCATCCACCAGTCGCTGGCACAGTTTTGGTACTGGAAGAGTACGGTACTAAATATATCGGTGATAATCATGCGTTGAAATGGGATGATATAAGGTGACGAGCTCGATAGAATGCGTGCATTGGAGCTCGCCACAGTAAGTAGGTGTGTACATCGGTACAGGAGTCACTGCATAAAAGCCTTTCAGTGTGGATGCTACACGGGTGGATCCCTTGCTTTCGCAAGACTACTGTAAGCTTCGTTACGTGTCCACAGCATCAGTGGCGTAACCTAGCCGTGGGAAGGGAACAAAATTATAGCGGGTGGGGGCACTTTTGCCTGCTTCAGTGCTAATGCGCGCAATTTAACACTGCACGGATTCAGTTTCACAGCCAAAATTGGCACATTTCCAGCGCCAAAGGCAAACATTTTCTCCTGCCCGCCCCCTTGTCTACGCAACTCACAGCGTTCGCAACGTACATGTACCTAGTACAGTACACCTTCCCCTTCCCCCCACCAACTCCACAATATTGTGTCCGCAGACGTGGCCCGCCGGGTGAGTGCCGCTCTCGGCGAACCACCACTTGCACTCCTCGCAGACGAAGGGCGCCTCCTCCCATTCCCATGAGTTATTGGGTTCCGGGACCTCGGGACTGGGCGGAAGGTTGGGGTAGCGCCTCTGGAGCAGACTGCGAATGGGCACCAGGTTGTAGTCGAGAAAGGCGATATCTTCGCCCTCCACCCTCGCTTCGACCACCCGCAGCCGAATGGGACTGTAGGAAAAGGGGGGTTACGGTAGTTGCACAATCGCAATATGCGAAGCTTCTAAACGGACTAGGGTGTAAACTGATCAAGAAAAGAAGGAGGCAGTTGGGTCAGGGCTCTTGCATTCCACGACAATTGCAACTGACAAGCTTGTAATACGGTAAACACACAAGCTAGGTACCAAAAGAGAATCAACTACGGCCTAACCAGGATAGTGCGTAGCGATAAACTACTGACAGCATCGCGGTACAAAACTTAGTTCCACTCACGAGCCTTCCTGGGTGGCCAGTTTCTCGGTGGAGTCTCTCAGGTTCGTGTTGATTGGCCAGCCGTGGTCGTCGACCGCCTTGCGGTCTCGTCTCAGCCTGATTGATACATACACAATGGGTCAAAGGGTGTACAGGGTGGGCCAAAAGGCAAACCAACCCTCGTAGAGAGTGCGCACAACCAGTGACGAACGCTTCCAAATCTCTGCCCACCTGGCTAACCACTCGTGGTCCTCTCTGTCGACCTTGAAGGGAAGCCATCTCTCCTCTTTCATCAGGCGTCGCTCCTGCTTCTTATTTAGCTTCTTCTGCTTCTTCCCATCGTCCGCGAAGTCTTCCCACTCGGCCAGAGCACGCGCCTCTGCCGCCCTTGCTTCTTGGATGGCCCGCTCCCGTTGACTGGCCGTCTGCCCAGCCACAGGCTCGTACACGCGACACCTGCGACGAATACAGTAGTACGGTAAGGGGGTACAAGCATCGTAGTACGACACTATCCCCTTTCCTTCACCCAAGTTCAACCGCACGTCGCAGAGGAGAAGAACAGGAAGGCGGGATTATTGGAGTGTTTACGGTAGACGCCAAGTGTCAATGCCTCAAAATGGGCTTGCACTTGGTAGAGTCACTGGAGTGGGGGGAGGGGGGGGGGGCACGGGAGTCCATTCGCGCCTACCGTACGCTACAATAATGTACAAGTTTGACTAGCACCGAATCCCCAACCAGACGCCAAGAACTACAAATATCGACGTAGGTATCCGCCCTGTGAAAAGCTTGACACACCCACCAGATGTCCGTGCGTATCTTGCGCCGCCAGAGCCACTCCGTATACTTATGGTAGCCGTAGCAGAGCAACGTCAAAGACAGCACTAGCGCCACGCCGCCGCCCACGTAGAGGAGAACCTACCGAAAGGGAAACTGTATTGAAACTGCGTGCACATTGTGATTCCGTTCCTCAATTGTTCACAGACAACAACAGATATATTCTGAATTTTGCAGTACTTACGTACAATTTGGTACGTCTTCAATCCAGTCTCGATTTCGTCCAATTGCGTCGGGTCGAATACGTAGGGCGCTTCGCTCGCGGGAACCACCTTGTACCTGTGATACATCCATACTGAACTACAGTATACCACCGATAGATGTAGGTGCAATCTGGCTACAAATACTGATCCAAAGACAACTATTTACCTTATTCTGAAGCCTTTGGGGCCTGGCATCTGGTTGATGAACCTCCCTGAGGTGAAGGTCAGCCAGGCGGACGGAATGGTCGAGTAAAGCGTCCGTCCCGCCAGCGCGCGATCGCAGAAACGGTACGCCTGAGAGGCCACGTTAAGGAGCTACCGTACGCTAGCATGCGTGGCGTACTTCAACAGAGAGCATAACACTGCAAGTTCACCAATAAGCGCGATGGGTGCTTCTTTTCTACATACGTTCCTCATTGGGGGGCGCTATTGGAGGGGGGGGGGGGCGTTAATGCGAAAGGAAGCGCTTATTTGAGGGGGGAGTGCTTGTTGGAAGAAATACTGTAACATATGAAAAACCTTGCTGCCCTTCTTCCTGTCCTTGTCCACGAATGGACCCATTCTGAGCATGAGGTAGCTGTTCGAACACTGCTGAAACAACCCCCGGAAACTAATCGGGTTGGGCAGGCCGAATCGCCGAGCCAGAAATGAGCCGTCGGCGCTGGTGACGCCGCCCAACGTCTTGTTGAACACGAAGCTGTCTGACGACTCGGAAGTCGAATCGGCGCCGGCGCCGATTCGGGTGCTTTCGCCGCCGCCACGTTCCTCGTACTTCTTGAAGAAGCGATTGTCGCCGCCCGAGAAGCGGCCGAACCACCTGCGCGCAACAAAACGTGCCTAGGTACCTATTACCGTATGTAGTAGCGAATAGCGTGTGACTTAGTACCAGTACAAGTCAGCGACTCACGAAAGCGAGTCCTTGCGACGGGGCAGCTCGAACAAATTCACGTCGAGAACCTGAAAAGCGCGCAGTCGAATGCCAACCAGTAGCACATCGGGCGAACGGCACAACACTGACTACGGTACTTGAAATGCCAGCACGGTTCGGTTGTCGCCGCCGTCGGCAACGGTAGACAACGGCGGCGCCTTGAATTCCCAGTAGCAGGTCAGAAACGGCAAGTCGTACAGCGGATAGGTCGGCGACTGAACCAAGCCGCCCCGATTCGTGATCACTTCCCGACACGATTTGCGGCAACTGAAGCACAGTAGGCACGAAAGCTGTGAACGTATGATTGGTGAGTATACGACATACAACGCAAACGCACGTGACGGTAGCCAGGCGTTCGCAGTTGGTACTGATTTCCACAGGGGACACGAGGCACTTGTGCAGCGTCTTCTCGGCGCCGCGGCACTGGACAGAGCGAGCCGTGACGGCTGCCTGGGAATGCGCAGTGTACGGTAAGTAAACGGAAGTGGGCGCTAATGCACTCAACTTCGTCAATCCACCCACCCGGACGTCGTTCCACCTTCTGGGCACGTAGCCGAATTCGCGGTACGTCGCAAAGTTCATGGCGCGGCAGATGAGGTGCGCCGTCAGCGGATTCATGTTCTCGGGGTCGTGGCAGAGGGGCGTGGAGCAGCGCAGGTTGGGCCAGAGCAGCACCACCAGCTGCTGGCCGCTTTCCTCGTTGTCGTCGTCGCTTCGGTCCTCCTCTGCTTCTTCTTCGCTGCCGGTGGAAGAGAGCACGAGGCAGAGCTCGTCGAAGCCGTCTTCGTCGCAGTCGGCGAAGCCGTCGCACGTCTGACTGGGCCAGAGCTTCTTGCCGCCCTTGGGACAGGCCCAGTAGGGGCGCAGCTGCTGGCTTTGGACGAATTCAGAATAGCCGCAGGGAGGCCAGTGGGGCGGCTTAGGGGTCGTCGTCGTCGTCGTCCTCGTTGCCGTTTCGTTCTCAGAAGCGACAGCGGCGCTAATCGGAATGGGCGCCTCAGTGGGGTCCACTACCTCCTGCGCCGAAGCATGGCGCTTTCTAGTTCGGTGACTGACCAAAACGTGTTCAGGATTTGAGAAGACGGTTGTCGAAGTCGAAGAATCGAAATCGGAAGTTTCAAGCAACGATTGAGGACCCGAGCTTAGCAAAATTTGTGAGAAAGTGGCAAACACCAGCCAAAGCGGGCCTTCATTTAGTACAAACATGGTCAGCCAATTACAAATGTTCCAAACTATTGCTTAGTTACACCGCTTAAACGACCCCACCAAAATCAGGCGTTTGCAACGCATGATTCGCATGAACTGTTCAAATGTTCAAGAGTAGGCGTAGTTTTGAATTGTTTCGGGTCTCAAACAGATTCTCATGCACAGTGTCCAGATTTGATTATCCAATGCATCAGTGTACTGTATTTTGTACACATTTGTAACTTGTGAACGAAAAATCATCGAAAGGATCTAATTGAAATATCCGGATCGGAAATCGATCGGTTGATCTATGGCAAGCACTTCGGCCGACAAAGCGCCAAAGGTCGAGGGCGAGCAGCAGGACGACCAAGCAGAGCCGACGCCCGAATCAGGGAACGAGAAGTCGGAGGCGATTTCCAATGGGTTGATGCACATGATGGCGCCGGCGCTGACCGAGTTGGACGGCTGCGTCAAGGCCACGAGGTTTCGGCCGATAGTGGCGCGGCTTGGGATGCTTCTATGTATATTCGTCGGAGATTGCGGTTGCGCAATAATGGTCTGTTTTGTTCAGAGAAAGCCAGATTCGTCTGAGACAGCAGATCGACTCACTTGCAGACGGTCCGTTGACAAATCCATTCCTCCAGTTAGATTTTTGAACACAGAATTTGTCTTCAACATTACATTATGTCTCAAATCAATCCCGCACAATGTGGGCGTTCAGAAGCAGAGCAAAGGCATTCCTGTCAAAGTGGCCTACACTCCCGAATTGCGCTGTTCCTTCCAGAGCTGCGACGCGTCTCAGAGCAGCACCAGGCGGCGCCGGTGGACCTCGAGTCGTACATGCGCAAGCTGGAGGACAGTCGACGTCGGGTGGCCGTCGTCACCAGTCTAATGCACAGCTGTCAGGTAGCCCATATTATTTGAGCTACGCCGCGGTAGGATTTGCGGTTTTACTTTAGTAACAGTTGCGAGGTGGGAGGAGAGAGAATGTTCGGAATTTTAAAACCTTGGCGCGATCATTTTTGAACCGCTTTGATTCATCAATTTTAATCGTGCCTCGTGCCTGGCCTCGTCCCTGTGGTTGATCGAAAATTGAGTCTGCTCTACTTGGTGTCCCATAAATGCAGCCCCCCCTATCCCCAAAAAGTACGAAACGTAGCGCGGTGAAACTTACACAGATGAAATTCAATGCCGTGGCACGTCTGATACCATATTCAGCGTCATACATTCTCCCACTCACGCGGGAACTCCGGCGCACACCGCAAAATTGGGCAATTTCTGTCAGCTACGATTTTCGCGTGATTGCAGCAAATTTGGTGTGACTTGTACCGTTTAGAAGAAGACAAATTAGCGTTTGAATGATCTTGGAACGAAGATTGAAGCTTCCAACGCGCATGTGGACGATCGAATAAAAGTTGATCTGTCCGCGACAAATCACGGGAGGTCAGCTATTCCTGCCGCTGAGCGGCCTCTGCCATGAGGGCCAGCATCCGTGGCAAATTTTCCGTTTTTGCGCCAGAATTTCCGCGCTGATGGATATACAGGGTGGCCCAAAAAGTGAGATCCCTACTTTGCGGCCGCCGCTCTCAAGCGTCACAGCACTTCCCGAGTCCCAATTTGGACGGGACATACGACAGGGTGTTTCTGACGAAGTACCAAAAGTTGATTTCATATCACACCCTAGAGAGAAAATGGCGTCGTTTTGCGCAAGGTCATGTCGAAAATCGGGTGCAGCGGCTTTTCACTGCTGGATGCCGCGATGAAGCTGGAGAAGGCCGAAGAGCAGCAGAAGCAGAATCTCCAGCAATGCAAAGCCGCTGCACCCAATTTTCGAGCATAACCTTGCGCAAACAACGCCATTTTTCTAGTGTAAAATGGTCGAATTTTTGGTACTTCGTCAGAAACACCCGTAGTATGTTCCGTCCAGATTGGGATTCGGTAAGTGCGGTGACGTTTGAGGACCACAGCGCCAGAGTTGGGGTCTCTTTTTTTGGGCCACCCGTACTATGCTGAAATTTGGGCTTTCACCTGTGTAAGTTCCACCACATAACGTTTTCCATTCCACAGCTTGCGGGGGGGGGGGGGGGGGTTTAAGGGACACTCGGTACAGTGTCTCTATCTCTCCTCAGGAGCGCCTCCAGAAGCTGCACAAGAACGTGATTCGCGAGACGGAGAAGAAGAAGGCGACCCTGGAACGCGCTGTGAAACCGCCTCCAGTGATAAGTAGACAGACAATCCCCAACTCGTGAAGCAAGCGCCGTTTGCCGTTTCTACGCTTGGGCGATCATCGCCAGCGCAATGACGGCGGTCGTTTCGGTCCTCTTCGCAAAGACAAAGAACGTGGGATGATCCCACCCGCCCAGTCGCCTGATGGATCGACTGTTTTCGAACTGCGACGACCCCATCCACAAGAGATCGAAAGAATCCCAGCGCGCTCGCTCGCACGATTAATGCTCTTGCGGCGCCATTCTTCAATAACTCGTCATCTGCGCGAGAGGCAACTGGCTCAACGCTCGTGCATTCTGCATTCCTGAACTGGGCGCGTCTTTTACCTCTGACAAAGAATACGGTTTCAAAGGGGCCGCTTTCCAGATATATCACAATAACCTTGAACGGGTAGCCTAGCCACAGCCAGTCGTGTGAGTCGTAGGTACATTGCACAGTCTGATGACGATTTGCTCTGCAACGGTGTGTGTATGAAATCCGCCACCGTAAGCAACTATGTATACTATGAAATTGTAACAATTTGGAAAGCGCTGCAAAAACTAATTTTGAAATCTCTGCAAACGTTTCGCAGTCAACTATGTACAGTACCTACATTGCAAGTATTATAGCACGCCAATCAGCTCTTGCTGGTCAAAATTGGTAGAACTATGTATATCTGGTCTACCGATAGACAGGGATCAAGTTACACATGTTCTTTGCTCTAAGAGGGCCTACTGTGTGTCCCGTCTCCGGCGCTGATTGACCGAGACTGAAGTCGAGACAAAACAGCCGGCCGCTACTACTGGTGTCGGATGGAAGAATCAATTCAGGGAAGAAAGGGGCTGCGGCTTCGCTTTGACATTCCCCCCTCTTCCCATTCTCTCCCGTCTCTTTGCACCTAATCCAATTGTCGCCTCGGATGAGAATGGTCGTCGCGCAACGGCCCAATTAGCGGCCAGATGGAGTCGAGAGCGTGTCGGCGGCGCACTCTTTGGCCAACGCATCTGCCCCTCTGAAGTGCTGGTGTCGCCTACGCCTCCTTTGATCCGAGC
>JASAMZ010010320.1:0-43178 GCA_030248115.1 Linhomoeus sp. GSCO2_2
TCAGGGAGCCGAGAAGCAAAAGACGGCGTTGTCATTTCAAATGTGGTGGCGTCCGATTGGCCTATTGTTCTCTACAGTTGGCAATATCGGAAAATTTTTTGTATTTTGTATATGTATACTATATATACAAACGAAATTTTTTTGTGTTTTGTATTTTGTATATATACAAATATATATACAAAGTTTTTCTTTGTATATGCTTTGTATATTGTATATTTTTCTACCGTATCCAAAAGTGCCAGAACCTTTATAAAATGACATGTCACGACCTCAGTATGGTTAATCATGAAGGATGGTGGTCGTCAGACTTGTTTCCATAGCTGTACGTACCATTAGGTGTTTTGAAATTCATTATGGATTTGGACAGTTCAGATATTGCGCCCTACATTATAACTTCTGCAAACACCGAGTATTAACTACAAGTAGGAAGAGCTGACTATGTTGGCAGACTAACTTTAACATACTTTTGTTGAATTATTTTGGTGGATTACTCAAACAGTGAACCATAAACGTGCATAATCTAGGTGCATATGTGCCTATGTATCTCTAACAATAACCACCAATGCAAAATGATCGAGAACCCACTCCATCCAATCCAAGGCATTTGCACTTCTGAGATAGAAGATAATGTAAACATGCTCATCGGTATCAAGGTGGGATATTGGCGAAGTCTGGACAGTCAATGGACCGCTATTCTACCAAGAACTTGCACAATTACAGTATGAAAATACGGTAGAAATATACAAAACACAAAGTTTGCATATTTGGTTTGTTTTGTATATGTATATGTATATTTCGAAAACTTTGTATTTTGTATATGTATATGCACCGTATATATACAAAAAATATACAAAGAAATATACTAAACAATATACAAAACCACTTTGTATATCAAAATATTGCCAACTGTATGTTCTCCATCCGACTGGCTGCGAACTTTCGTATTCCGGAGAAACGTTCACGTGCACTTCTCAAATCTCGTCATACCACTCGACGAATCAACGAGTCAACTCTCGAGTTAAGTTTCATGGGGTCAATGGCTGTCGAGTCTCTTTCCGCGGCTTCATACTGTAGCTACAACAGTGCGTACACCGCACGCCTACTGATCCGCCCATAAGACTTACCCCGAGTTCGCGACTCCTCCTTAGCGTTGCTTGGTGCTTTCGCCGCCTCTAGCGCCAACGAAGCAGGATCTAGCAGAACCTGCTCTCGATCGGTCGGCGCGTCAAGTGGTGACGCTGCCGAGTGAATTTTCGCCATAGTCGCCGACAAGTGGGCTGAGAAATCCTTAACTTCGATCGAACTCTGGCCTTCCTGAGAGCAAGTCGAAAGCGAGAGCGATGCCGTCACCGCCCTTGTTTGCTTCTGTCACACAGAAGTTCTGTGTCGTATCCGCCGCTCGTCGAGATAGTGCCGTCGGACGACGAGACGCCTCGTCGCGCCATTTATCTCTCGTACCTGCCTGTGGACCCTGTAACCTCGTACCAGAAGCGACCGTACTGTTCCGCTAATCGCAATGTGTTATCAGTCCAGTTTGAGCGGCTGCCTACTTGCGCGCACCTCTCATGGCTTGTCTATACCAAAGCGCCACTTTGCTGGCACAAATGTGGTCAAATCAGTTGTGCAGGGATGCCAAATTCACGCATACCATGATAACAAGTGCAGTTTGGGCTGTCTGAGAAGGGAAGGTATTTAGATATAAATTAATGTACAAGAAGGACACCAACAACGCTAGTTAGCCCGTTATTCCGCAATAACTGTGCATACAGTTTCGCAAATAATATATTGAGAGTTTGAGTCTTGCTAGTTTGGCTAGTGGCGGTGTAGTGGAACTGTAGTCGCACATGTTTTGTTGGATATCGATCATAGCCCATGCAAGCGTCGATGGCAGTGAAACAAGCACATAACACTGATTCTGACTATTCAGGTGCTACTGCAATTTCGGGCGCTTCTAGCATCCTACGTTTCAGTGGTTGTTACAGCCGCCTTTCTCTCTCTGGCTGGGCAACAATCGCAGACACAGAAATTCCGCGGGGCTAAAAGTACAACAAATCAAACAAACAGGTCGCTTCCGTCGTTACAACAAGCTCTGTGTTTCACGCGAACAGCGGAGAAGTGGACAAACATAGTCATTCATGTCGGTATTAGTCACTGAAACTAAAGGCACTTAGTCGAGGCAGCAAATAGCGATGTTCCGCAACGCAATACGTACACAGTGTAGGCCGTTGTGTGTGTGTGTACCCTATGACGTACCTTACTCATTAGTGCTCCACTCCACGCTTACAGCAAGTCGCTTTCGATGACCTTCGTCTCTGGCAGAGTCATTGTGGTCGATGGCTTGCGGTCGCCGTAGTTGCGGCGGAACTCCTCGCGCAGCTCGTCCAGTCTGGCTCGCGTCGGTTGGATTTCGTGGGCCAGCACGACGGGACGTCGGTCGCGCATCCTGACTTCTGCCGAATCGCTGCCGTCGCTGCTGCCGAAGCCGCTGCTCGTCAGGTTGTCGGGCGACTCCAACTTGGCTACGAGCGAGGCGACTTTAGAGCCAAAAGATCGGTTGACGTCACCAGGGGAAGGTGTTAGGGTGGCGCCTTGCGGCCTGGGATACTGTAGTCGACGGAGAGCACGATGGCCGTTGTTCGGAGGGGAGCCGGACTGACTGCTGCTGGAGTCGTCGGAAGGAAGCTGCGACCGGAGTTTCTCTATCGTGCCCATCAGCTTGTCTCGCGAGTATCCTGCGCCACTTTTCTCGACGCGGATTTTGTATCCCAGGGAGCCGACGCGCCGGAAGTGGACCGCTTCGGCGCCGTCGACGCTGAGCGCGGTGAACTCTTGGCGAAGCCGCCCTTCGCGCGACACCCCGACGGTCGGCGTTGTTCTCTGCTTCTTTTCCAGCTCCAGTTGCAAGGCCTTCGTTAGGGGCTCCTCCGGGAGTCCAACAACCTCGATGTTGGCTATTCCGTGCTTTCGTTCGACTTTCGATTGAGCAAGTTCACGATGAGCTTCCTTCGGGCGGAAGGAGTGGAGCATAGCGAGAAGGTGGCGCGCTACACGAGAGACTCTTTCGCGAAGCCAGGCTCCACCATCGAATAGTAATGGCCCAGCGGCAACCCCTCCAGGTCTGTCGCTTCTGAAACGAGACTCATCTAATAATTATGCTTAGCTGTTGATGATTATGTCGCAGCATGCATAAGCGAGCGAAGAACAGGACAGAAGCGGAGCCATTGCCGCAGGCGAGAAGACGAGAGGGGAGCAAGTATAGCGTAAGGCAAGGAAAGCGCAAAGCAGCATGTACAGCGGCGTCGACCTGTGTAGGTCGAAGAGGCCGGTCTTCGGACTGTCGAGGTCACGTGGAGACGAGGAGAGTCGGCGAACTCCACTCGCTTGCTGGCATTGTGACTCCTGGCCGACTGCGGCGGCCCATACAGCTCCAGAAGGCGGCCACAGTCGCGTCGCGGCTCGTAGCCATGGTGCTCGTCGCCATATTCGTCGTCGTCATCGTCGTAGTCGTCGTGAGCGATGGGACAGGGCGCGTCGCTGAGACAACGACAGTCCGGGTTTAACGACCGCTTCTTCAGTAGCGCCCCTGCGGCGGCCACCGTGAAGTGGTGCCCTTGCGAGTAGGGCGTTAGACTGCAAGAGGTTAGACAACATAACCTCCTCTCAAAAGGCAAAGCACAAACTGAAATGACACGAGCCCTAATGAACGAGCACGATTTTTCGCCGCGCCTCAGCGCGGCGAGGTGTATATATACGGATGACAATGTCTGTCTGTGTGTCTGTGTGTCTGTGTGTCTGTGTGTCTGTGTGTCGCACAAAAGTAAGATATGTGGCATATGTGGTCAAGTAGAGTCAAGGTCGCTGAGTACGGATCCGATGTCCGTTTCTGTTGCTAATTTCGCATTTTCGAGTTATTTACAATTAAAATATGAAAATACCAAAAATCGACTTTTTTGCCTGATGCGCTAGCGGCAAAATTTCTTCAGGAATGGGAAGAGCATAGACCGCGGATACTTTGTAACACAAAGAAATTTTTTGCAAATGTGGAATTTAGTAGAAATACGCGATTATTTGTCAAAATTTCGTAAATTGACAAAAATAGAACGTCATTTATTGACGAATGTGAATGCAGAAATGGTAAGGCCGTATGTCAATAAGAATTTGTGACATAGTTTTACAGTTATAATAAATTGCAATTTTGAGATATTTTCGATTAAAATACGAATATGTCGAAAATCGACTTTTTCGTCTGATGAGCTAAAGGTGAAATTTCTTCAGAAATGGCAAGGACATAGCCCACGGATAATTTGTAACACAAAATAAAATTTTTGCAAATGCAGAATTCGGTAAAATACGCGATTATATGTCAAAATTTCATAAATCGACAAAAATAGAACGTCGTTTTTTGACGAATTTGAACGCAGACATGGTAAGACCGTATGCCAATAAGAATTTGTGGCATAGTTTTACTGTTTTAATAAATTGCAATTTCGAGATATTTATAATTAAAATTTATAAAAATGTCAAAATCGACATTTTCGTCTGATAGTCAGAACAGCTGTTTATTGATGAATGTGCACTCGGAAACAGAAATGCGTACGCCGAACACAGGAATTCGCTCGCACCAAACTTTTGGCAAGTTTTTTTGTTGGATGTGACGCTCACACACAGGGAGGAAACAACAGATAAACGGCGGCGTATCACGCCGACAACATATAGCGAACGCGGCGATAACACTGAGCTACAGAACAGCTACACAGACAGCCGCAGCGTGGGGAGAGCCGCACTTGGCAAAAAGGCACACACTCTCAACACACCCCCCCCGGACGGGCCAAAGTATGGAAACAAACCTCACTCACCCCCCCACAAACATAGGCCGGGGGGAAGGAAAAGAAGAACCACACCCCACACACACACCACCAATAAAAATATAGTACCCCCACCAGAAAAAAAAAAATGACGGTACGTTCTACCTGCATATGCTCTTGTACGGTACCTCTTGCAGTTCGAGTAGGGACTATCGTTGGCGCTGATGTGGTTCCTGTCCAGCGTGGGAAATCTGATGTCGTTGAAGCCGTCACTTTCTAAAGAAAGACGGATGTGCGTGCGCCGTGGGGCAGCGTTTATGCCCCCCCCCCCCCCCCCCCACCATCGGCAGCAGTGGATGGCAGCTCTCTGGTGATCAGCTTCTTCTTGTGGTATTTGGAGGAGCGGCAGCGCTTCTTGTAGAGAAGGCACAGCAGGAAGAGCGCAACGAAGGCGAAGAAGAAGAAGAAGCCACCGATTCCGGTCAGGAGGTAGGCGCGGCTCATTCTGATGCCTGAAGTAACAGATGGCGCGTGCGTGTAATGTAGCACGAACCACATGCTGAGTGCTGGGAATAGATACTGTAGAATCACCCACTTCAGAAGGAAGAACACGCGCAACTAAGTGAGAATACAGTCGCTTCCCACCCGGCAGTCTCTGTCTGACGATGTTGCTGGGCTCCGAGTAGCTTTCGGCAGAGTAGGCTCTGACGAGGAAGTCATACTCCTCGCCGGGAAGCAGCGCGCCGGCCGTCGGCGAACCCGCCTTGACGGCCAACTCGCTGTGAAGAATCTGGCAGCGGTTGAGCGGCGCGAAGGGTCGACTATAGACCGTTCGCTCTCCGGAATCGGCGCCGGGATCGGGCGCCGTAGGCTTGAACTGCACCGAGTAATAAAGGACCTCTGGATCGCTCTTCTCCGGTTCCTTCCATGAGAACTTGATCTGAAAACGACACACGCTACACCTTACATTGTGCACTGTAGAACAGCAAACTTTCGCGGCATAGAACTTTCGCAGATTGCCAGCTGGTGACCTTTTTCGCGCAGCACTTTCACGGTCGGCTAAAGGGTTAGCATGTACTAGAGTTAACGTTTACTTATTTCGCGCATGAAACTTTCGCGGAATCCGACTTTCGTGGCTACCGCGAAATCCGCGAGTTGCATATATGCCCGCGAAACTTTGCTGTTTTACAGTAATACTCACTCGCGACATTCAAAAGCGCACTATATGTGTGCCAGTATTTTATCAGCCGGTTCATTCATTATAGTTCGGGACCAATATTACACTAACTGCACATTTAATTAGTTTCAACTTCAGTCTTGTTTTGTAAGACGACTAAGACCAACTTCGCTGACGCCCGAGTTGACCCTGAGGTTTGTGGGACGGTCTGGACGCGGCGAGAGAGCGCGCCGCACCGCGTGGAAGGGATTACACCTCGACAGAGGCTGAATATTGTCGGGGCCCGTTCCTACAAACGGAGTTGCATAATATGGTTTCGCGCAGAATTCGACTGGAGCACACGCAAAACGCTTCGCCCGTTCCACACACCTCGCGTTCTCGCCAGCACCGGCTCCGAATCGCGGCCGCTGCCGAATCGGTTGCTGGGACGGACTCGGAATTCGTAGCTGCGACCAGCCTTCAGGCTCCTGACCACAGCTGGAGGCCCGCTGAAGACTCCAGCAGCATCCCAGCGTCCCTTCGCTCCGCTTTCGCGGTACAAGACGCCGAACGTCTGCACATCTCCGTCGAAGCGCTCATCGGACAGTCCGTGGAAGCCGGCCGCCCATGTGACACTGGCCGTACTGTTTGACGTGGTCACTCGGACGTCGGTCGGCGGTTGGGGAACCGTGCCTGGAACCGGGCAAAGTAGAACGAAAAGGCTTCTTTCTCCAACGCCCGTCAGTCTCCCCCCACCGGTGACTCGCAGCAAAGTTCCCCTGACGAGGGAGGCGACCCTATTGGAAACGACGCACTCGTACTCGCCGTAGTCAACAGCGGAGGCGCCTCTGAGAGAGAAGTGGCCGCCGGTCAGCGACACTCGGCTCGACAGCTGTTTGGCGTCAGTCTAAAGTCATGAATGAGTAAATAAAATGGCGAATAATAAACAATTTTGCTAATAAAAAACAATTGTTATTATTAAGTATTAACGATAATCAATCAATAATCACATACCAGCACAAACAATGATCAATCAATTGTGAACAACGAATTTGGTGTTCGAGCTCCCAATGAAACACACACAGTCTCGTTCTCACCCTGCGCCAGGTGACGGCAGGCGTCTCTGCTGACGCAGTTGAGCTGCTACCGCTGCAGTGAAGGTCCACGTTGCCGCCCTTCTGGACGGTTGTCACGTTGGCGAAGCCGACCTCGATCGTTGGAGGAGCTGAGACGCAGATAAGATGAGCCGACTGTACTGTAGGTACATTGTTTCGATTGTATGTGTGTACATACATTGTGTCGAACGCAAAATTGTACGTACTGTATGTACCACTCTCTCTCGTAACTTTACATGTGTGTAGTTTCTTCATTACCAGCAACGTCGGCGTAGATGACGAATCTCTCTTTGGTCAGTCCCAAGTGAGAAATCCTCGGCTGGCAGCTGTAGTCGCCTGCATCACCGAGACTGACCTGAAAGCAAACTGGACTGAGCGTGTCAATTTTTGACGAGCTTAAATTTTGACTACCGGTCTACAGTTACCTGCATACGTCAAATATAACCAGAAGAAACCAACATTGAAAATCTGCAGTTGAAACGTCTTCCCAGCGGGCTCGATCAGCGGCCGCCATTTGAGAGGATTGTCGTGGCGGATGGAGGTGTTGCCCTTGAACCAGAGCAGCTCAAAGGGCGGCGGGTTAGAGTCGACCGTACAATTCAGCACTCCGGTCAGACCGACCGGCAGCGTTTGAAAGCGCTCCCTATCCACCATAGTCGGGTGGTCTGGAAGGGGAAAGGCGGTTACGACAGCGCTTGCGTCTCCCTCGCTCTTTACTAACAGAGGACGTCCAGATGGGCGGAAGCTGAAGCGCTGTGACCGAGCTCGTTGGAGACGACGCAGGTGAACTCGCCGCTGTCACCCTTCCTCACGGGACTGATCTCGAGGTGGCCGCCGGTCTGGAGAAGAACATCGTAGCGACGCGCATGACACGCGTCGTCGAAAGGCAATCTGTATTGGTTAGCTGAATCAACTCACCCTGCTTGTGGTCTTGGTCCTGAGGGCGATGGAGGCCGCGAAGGGCACCTCGGTGGAACCGAAAAACCACTTGTAGCGCAGAGGGCTGTCGTCGTTCGACCGTGCGCGGCAGTCGAAGTGGGCGCTGCGCCCCTCTTCCACCTCGACGCGCCGGGGCTTGACTTCGGCCCACACATTCTCTAAAAGCAAGTAGGTACAGCTTTCCCCCAAATGCAAGTGCGCGCTTTGGTGTGGAAATTCGACCGATCACCCTCGACATACCGGCGAAAACGAGCGTGGCCGTTCGGTGGTCGGCGCCGACGGAGTTGCTGGCGGTGCAGGTGAAGCTGCCGGCGTCGTTGCGCACCAACCTGCCTATGCGCAGCACGCCCTCCTTCGAGACGGAGTAGCGATCGCGCGGCGGAGGCGCGTACGATTTGAAGAAACCCACAGCTTCTTGCTCGTCGGTGAGCTCGCCTAGAGGATTGCCGTCCTGAACGATCCTGACTATATTGAAATTGTGGATTAGGTCGGATTGATACCTACTTTTGCTTACATATGCAAACATAAACACGATAATTACCTAGTTCGAATTAATTAAAGCCAACTGTGAAGTAAAAGGTCTTTTTTTATAATTAATACAATAATCATTCTAATCGTCCATTAATACGACAATTCATAATTCTAATCAACAACCGAAATATAATAATAATCCTAATTAAATTAAGCGAACTGCATCTGCAAAAGGTCCGATATTAATCAACATTATAGTATTATCAATATTATGTTAATCAATATACCAAAGAGTTCTAATTAACTTTTAATGCTTCAATTAATAATTTAATTTAACAACCGCAACATGATAATAGTTTGAACTAATTAATGCAAATTGCAAAGTGTATTGGTAATAGGTCTGGCATTATGACTACCGTAAATCCTCCAATAAGCGCCCCGGGCGCTTATTTTTCAACCCACCTGGGGGGGGTTATAGGGGGGGGGTTATTGAGGGGGGGGGCTCTCTAACCGAGCCCCCCGGACAAAATACCAATTCTTCTTGCCTAAAAAAATACAATTAAAGATAAGGCATACAAAGGGTGGGGTCCGGGGGGGGGGGGGGGGGGGGGGGGGGGGGGGGGGGGGGGGGGGGGGGGGGGGGGGTGATAATATGACAATAGTTCTTAATAACGTATAATGTATCAATTAATAATAATTCTAATTAACAATCAAAATATGATCGAATTAATAAAAGCAAACTATATTAATAAGAGAGCCGCTATTATAATTAATATGATAGTAGTTCTATTTAACCTTTAATGATTCACTTAATAATTCTACTTAACAAACAAATACGATAATAGTTCTACTTAATTAAAGCAAAGTGTGTTAGTAAATAGGTCTGGTATTAAAATTAACTGACGCATTAAACAAATACATGCATTCAGTTGTATGTCTACCTTAAATATGTATTTCATAGCACAGGCACAAAGAGCTTACTAACTCTACATATAGGCGTGAATAATAGGCTAGGCAACACAGAATAACCAGGCAGGTCGTCCGGGGGACGCAGTATACTCCACAAATTTGAACTCCTACGCACGGTGACTCCTCTCCTGTTGCGGCCTCCTGACACTCCCAATCGCAAAACTAATCCCAGAATACCTCCCAGAACACCGAGAACGTGATCTACATCCCAGAATACCCCAGAATCGACATACAACACCCCTAACTTCCTATGGACTCGCAGAACCAAAATTCTGCACTTGGGGTACGGTAGCACGCGAATTCGTCATAGGTACGCTCAAACATCATCTAAATGCTAAACGAATGCCAAATTCGTAATCAGCGCCCCCGAAAACCCCGAAATCGAGTGTAATATCGCGAAAGTTGACCCGACACCCAATATTCAAATGGACGCGGCAGGGTTACTGTAGCTCTGCGAACTTGCCAAACACTTTTCTGGACCAGATTTCAACGTAGAATCGTTTGAAACCACTTTTGAACCGATTTGGCAACGCATTCGAGCGCTACAGACGCTGAAACGCGAAAAGCGCAATTTTTGACCCCAGAGTCAAAAAAGTTCCACCAAGATAACTTTTTTGTGTCTCAACCGATTTTCTCCGTTTATGGCTCATTCGATAGAGGACATCTGGGAAGGAGCACCAAAAGCGGTCTCGCGGCTCTAGCTGCTACCTATCGCGCACAGCAAACCGTCAAAGTCGGAAAATAGCAAAAAATCGCGAATTTTTCAAATTTGGCGCCAAAATGGGTCCCGGAGCGATCCAATTCTTTTTTTGCCGACTCGGCACTATCGAGGGCTACAACATATCAAAAGATAGTATATACCATTATATGCAGCTTTCTCGAGTTCTACCTTGTGTAACCCATTTTTCAGTACTTTGAAAATTTAAATTTTTGAATTTCCCGCCAACGGGGTCCCGGAGCGCGACCCCGTTTGGTGTCCACCCTGCCCACTTACTAGGCCTACCCAACGCAGAAGACCGTTTGGAAATCGGCCGCTTCACGCGCGAACGCCATCCGGTTAAAATTACTGCGTTTCGCGCACAATCGCTATATACTCCACACTTTTTTGTGGAGTATAATAAAATGTTTGGTACATAGTAGTCACCTTGCTCCAAGTTATGACTGGTGTGGGGTCACCGGAAGCCGAACATCGGAGGGAGACAGTTGAGCCGAGTCTGGCGGAAATCGAAGCGCCTGGGAACTCCGTGATGACTGGGCGAGCTGCGAAGGATGCACAGACTACATTTACTGTAGTTGCAGGGTGACAAGACATCTGGGAGGCACTCACTGAGCACAACCAGTTCGACGGGCGATCCCGTAGGGTGTTGATGGGCTGCCGGCTTGTTGAACGTCTTCAGCTCGCACTTGTAGACGCCCGCGCCGACCGGTCGGACGTCCGTGATGACAAGCGACATGTCGGCGCTGCTGCGAAGGCCCCCTGAAAATTACGTTCTTGCTCACAGCTTCTTCAAGACGCAAGATTTGCGCTTTGTGTGAGTGTTTGGTCGAAATCGCGGTTTGTATTGTGTCGACAATGCTTCCTTATGAATGAGTGCGGTACGCCGTCTCGCCATCGCCCACGACCAAATATGAAAGCGAAAGTTGAGCGGTGGCGTCTCTATGAATGAGACCGGCGCGCAGAAGAGTCGACTCGACAAGCGCTCTAGGGCATGTGACTGCCAAAGAACCGTCTCGCGCTGTCTGTCGGCCCCGTCTGCGGTCACGAATCGCCAGACGGAGTCGTGGGTGGCAGTGTCGAAAAAAAAATCGGCGAAGTCTTCTTCTGTCTGTCGTCCCATGTGGGTTCGCGGACGACGGGCGACAGCCTTCTCCTACACAGCTGGCGCTCGTCACTCGACGCGGCAGGACGGAAGGAAGGAACAATCGAAGGCGGTCAAGATTACGGTCTGCTCCACGATCATCTGACGACCAGCTGTGGACCGAGCGAGCGCCGTGTCGTTTGGCGCGCGTGTGCGCCTCCCAGAGTCACAGGGGCGCGCGTGATGGGCCGAAGGTGAATTGACTTTACCCCTCGCTCTTTCACTCTCTTCGATGTCTCCTCTGGGAAACACGCAACGCGCTGACAATTCAGGGAGCGAGTGTCTCGCCGATTTCACCAGCGATTGCCACTCACTGTGGTGGTGGTGGCGCTAGCGATCGAGGCTGGTTGTTCGAACGACGAGGGCCCAGACCGCTCGCTCATTTCCTCTGCGCGCGAAGTGCGCAACTTTCGCGCGCAGCGCATGCGCGGGGAGGCGTAATCCGAGGAGAGAACGGGCGGGAAAGCAGGGTGGGAGAAGGAGAGAGAAAGAGAGGCGCATGTACATATGTAGAAGAATTGCCAGTATCGATTGCTGTAATGCTGATATGGCGGCGCGGCGGCAGCGGCAGCACGCGCGCGCGCAACCGCACCGCCGTCTGCGGTATAGACGCTGGGGGCCAGCAGAGGCGCCGACGACAGCGCCTGCAAAAGAACACTACGCCCCTCCCGCGCGCTGCGTCAAGAAGAGGCAGGGACGACGTCGGCGACGGCCGCACGTTTGAATCGGATCACTTCTCTTTCACTCGCCTGCCCTCTTCCTCCTCTCGTCTATCTACTACTCTATACCCTCTCCCTCTCCCCCTTTGATTTGGCTCAACCTCCTGGAGGCTGGCAGCAAGAGCCAAAAGTGAACACTGGGAGGGAGAGCCCCACTGGATTGCGTGCACTTCCCTTTCTTCCTTGCCGACTCTCTTACTCTAGAGACCACCTCATACTCGCCGGGCAAACGGACAGCCGATCGAGTCCAACGATCGGCCAGCCAGACGGTGCGAGTCTCCAGCGGCTGCTTCGATCCCTTGTTCTTCCTCCCCATTCCCACCAGCAGCCAGAGACGGAACGGCGCCGTCAGCGACACCGACAGAGACGCCGACTGTTTGTCGAGGAGGAGGAGGCCAGCCGCGACCAGCGCAAAGCCGCCGGACTGCCGCAAGCACCGGCGGAAGTTTGACCTTATTGTTTCGTCGAATGTTTGGACTGGGCGCCAGCTTCGCGAGTGGTCAGTTCGTCGAGTCACTGACCGCCGCTGCACCGACGAGGTCGTGCACTCAGAGTCATCGTCTGTCCCATCGAAAGGAGGCCGGGAGGGTCGGCGTGGTCGCAGCGCAGCTTTCGAGTGGACCGACCCAGCGACTTTGTTGTTTATCCCCTCCTTTGGGTGCTCGACGCTCCTCCTCGCTGGCAGCAGCGCCCAGGGCGGCCAGCAGCGACAGAGAGCGAGGAGATAGACGACGATTTCGCCGGCGGCGACGAATCGACGGCGCAACAAAGTAGGAGAAGAAGAGGGGGAGTCACGTCGTCGGCAGTGACGAGGACAGCCGAACACGAGGGCAGCGGCGCTGTCGACCTAGAAACTCGGTGGAGAAGGGCACGCGCGCCCAGTTACCCATTCCCTTCGCATAAATAGCGCCGCCCGCGCCGCCCCGCCACATACAACAGACACCGGACTCCCCCCCTCTGGACCCACGATGAGTTCCGCATGGTGGTTCGCCTACTTGACGTCGTCGTCGTCGCTGCTGTTGCTGCTGCATCTGGTGCAGCGGGGTGACGGCAGCGCGGCCACGCCCAACACCAAGGCTTGCTGCCGCGGCTTGGGTGTTCCAGAGACCTGTGCGCGGATGCTCTGCGACATACACTCGCCGCCGGACGGAGTCTCCGTCTTCCTTCCCATTGACGGCAACGACTGTGGCCAACATCTGCCGGCCATTACAAAGTGCTTGGCCGACGAAAGGGACCACACGAGCTGCTGCGTCCAGCAGAGTCGTCATCCAGACCGATCGGTAAAACGTTTGATTGAACTACGGTACGATACTATCATTGACTGCTATTATGAATAGCATACTGCAGGCTTGCTTCGAGTTCTGTGGTGGCGCCGGCCGGCCTATGAACATCTCGTCCCCTAATCACGACGACTACATGCTATGCTTATCACTGAATGTGGAAACGATGTATGGCTGCTTCCGTCGGGGCTACTCAGAGGCGCCGGGCCCACCGAAGATGGTCAGGGTGGAGGTGAAGTCGCCTTTTGAGGCGGAGCTCCGTTGGCAGCCGCCCAGCAAGTTTCCCGAGAAAGCCGAGCGGTACTGGGTTGTCTACCGAGTGGCGCTGGAGGCCGACGCGGCCGAGGAGCGCAAGGAGACGACGTCGACCCGCGAGAAGCTCGACCACCTGCAGCCGGACACCAGATATACCTCCTACGTGATCTCGGCCAGCCAGGACGGCAACCTCAAGTCCATGAGGTCGCAGCCGACAGAATTCGTGACGCAGGGGGTGCCGCCCACCATCGAGGCCTTCGAGCAGCGCGTCAGCGGCTACATTGGCTCCACGAAGACGCTCGTCTGCCGAGCCAAGGTGCGGGGCAATCAGCGTCGGGACTTCAGCGTCTCCTGGCAGAAGCTTAATCGTAGAAGCGGCCAGTTCGAGAGAATCATGCACGGTTCCAGCGGCGGGTCGGGTTCCAAATATGAACTGAACGTCTACTTGGCTGACGTGCCAGAGGGCCCTTCGAAGGAGTACGTGATGGCGCTCATGGTCTCCGACCTGGCCAGCTCTGACTTGGGACAGTATCGCTGCGGCGTCAGCAACAGCTTCGGCTCCGCCCACGCCTACTTGGTTCTGGCAGAGCAGCTTGACACGATAGCGCCCAGCTCGCCCCCAAACACGACGCAGTGCTGCGTGGACAAGGGCGTCCGGCAGGCCTGCCTTTCTCGTTGCGGCACGTCCGGCCACCACGAGCCCCACCGTCTGGCCGGCGGCGGCATGTGTCTCAGAGACATCAACAACATGCTCTCCTGCAGTGTGCTGGGCCTGGAGAAGGGCGCCTGCTGCCTCCGGCGCCAGGTTCCCTCCCACTGTCTCCCCCTGTGCGACAGTCGACAACCGGGCTCCTCCACCCCTCCGTTCAACTGTCTCTTCCACCTGACCAACATCATCAGCTGTCGCATGGAGGCGAAGAAGGAGCGGCCGACGCAGCCCTACAAGATAACCGCCTCGGCCATCGGCGGCCGCTTCGTCACCCTGGGTTGGTCGGCGGCAAGAAGGGCCGACGACTACCATCTCTACTACAGGCGACTGTGGGGAAGCGGCGGCGGCGGCGGCGGCGGCGACGCGCACTGGCAGCGCGTGGCCACGACGGACGTGCAGGCGAGAGTGGGCTCCCTGTCGCCCAACAGCCTCTACCAATTCATCGTACTGGCGGCCAACAAGGCCGGCTTCAGTCGGACCAGCGAAGAGCTGCTCGTACAAACGGCAACCTCGGACAGGTCGTCTGGAGCTGCGCGCCGGTCCAGAGACGGCGTCTTCGTGGCCGACAGCGACGACGGTCGGCCGGCCACCGGCCGACTAGAGGAATTCGTGGTCGAATGATCGCGCACTGTCTCTGCCCTAGACATGCTGTACATTGTTGCTTGCACACAAGGTTGTTGCCACCCGACCGTTCCTGACCGCAGTCTGCGCCTAGGGTAGGCTAGCCGCCAATCCTTCCTTCTTTTGTTCGACTGGCTCCCTTCTCCCTCCCTTCTCCCTCTCCATCCCACCCCCTTGCTACCTGCCCTGTTCTGTTCGGTTGGTGGTGCAACGCGGGACGGGCCGTCGCGTGTTTGTGGCCGCGTGAGCGCACCGCCGCCCCGGAGTAGTTTGCCTTGGCGCTTTTTTCGCCCGGCCTCAGCCGGGCGAACCCCTACGAGAGCTTTTCGTGCGTGCGTGCGTGCGTGCGTGCGTGCGTGCGTTAGTCACGCTCTCATATCTCGGCGTTGGTAAGTCGTAGGAAGGCGATCTTGGGCTTTATGGATAGCTCTCGACTTACTGGTAATGTCGCTAAGAGACTTCGAAATTCAAAAGTTTGAATTGCGCGCGCTACAGTAACCCGAAGGTTCAAACTGAAAACGGCTATTACTCGCTCGTCTTACGTCGTAGAGCGGCGTGCGATAGGTCAACTAAAAGGTCTCGACGTGCTCTTTCGTTTGGCATTACAAATTTTCTTAATTACGCAAACACGCAACACGAAACGCGACATTCTCGCGTTTTTAACGCAGAAATCGCTCTAACTCGCTCAGCGTGCGTCGTAGAGAGACGATCTTGAGTTGGCTGGATAGCTCTCGACTCACTGATCATTTGTTCTTCCATTGGTCGAAACCCAAAAGTTTGAATTTCGCGCGCTACAGTAACCCAAAGGTTCAAAACGCAAAACTTCTCTAACTCGCTCGTCTTCCGTCGTAGAGAGACGATCTTGAGGTCGTTGAATAGGTTTCGGCACACTGATCATTCCGTTAAGAGAAGTCGAGATTCAAAAGTTTGAATTTGGCGAGCTACAGTAACCCAAAGGTTGAAACAGCAAAGCGGCTCTAACTCGCTCGTCTTACGTCGTAGAGCGGCGTGCGATAGTCTACTAAAAGGTCTCGACGCGGTCTTTCGTTTGGCATAAACATTTTCTAAATTACGCAAACACGCAACACGAAAAGCGGCATTCTCGCGTTTTTAACACAGAAATCGCTCTACCTCGCTCAGCGTGCGTCGTAGACAGACGATCTTGAGTTTGTTGGATAGCTCTCGACTCACTGATCATTTGTTCTTGGATTGGTCGAAAATCAAAAGTTTGAATATCGCGAGCTACAGTAACCCAACGGTTCAAAAGGCAAAACTTCTCTAACTCGCTCGTCTTCCGTCGTAGAGAGACGATCTTGAGCACGTTGAATAGGTTTCGGCACACTGATCATTCCTTTAAGAGAAGTCGAGATTCAAAAGTTTGAATTTCGCGAGCTACAGTAACTCAAAGGTTCAAACAGCAAATCGGTCCTAACTCGCTCGTCGTACGTTGTAGAGCGGCATTCGTTCGACCGTTTGAAAGGTTACGTTGAGGCAGTTGTTTATCGGTCATTCCTAAACAAACACTTTGGTTTTTTTTAACTCTTGTCGTACGAACAACTTTGTCTGCTAAAAAAATTAATCCCGGGCGATCCCAATGTTGCCTTGCAACAACCGCTCAGAAATGCGTGTGTCTTGCTCAAAAAATTAATCCCGGGCGATTCTAATGTTGCCCTGCAAGAACCCCTCAGAAAGGAGCGTGTCAGAAGTAGCGCATGAATAGTGGACTCCGGGCGGGCGCGCGTCATATCGGAAAGGCTTCGAAATACTTTACAAAAGTATCCACTCTTTTACTCTTCCACTTTAAAACACTCACAAACCACTCTGTATCAATAAAACAACTCAACTTTTTTAAAACAGCTTGTTCAAGAATTCGCAACAGACAGAGCCTTTCTTTCTTCTCCCTTCCCCCCTTTCATCTCGCTATCTCGCGCCCCATCCGCTAGGTACAGTAGGTAGTCCCAGAGTCAAGGGAGCGAATTGCCCTATCCACTCGAGTAGCCGCAGCCCGAGCAAAGGTAAATCAGTCAGATCTGTTGCGCATTCCCGTCGCCTTACCATGCGTGTGTGTCGTCGACCCGTTCATACAAACAGAGTTTCACTGACTTCACATTTGCACCGTGCGAGGTCGTTCTTTACCTGACTGATGCGGTTCCTTCCTACTGTTGTTCTACGGGGAAGTATTTCACGTCGATTGGGTCTGTAATCCTGACTTGGTTCGTTCAAAGCGGTATTTTGGCTATAGCGCGTCTGCGTTTCAGTGTGTACCTCCTAATGTATTCAAGGCAACCGTAAACGAACGCACTCACATTGAGACGTGCAGAAAGTGTCGCCCGCGGCGACACTTCCTGCTGCCGCCGTCAGCGCGACAGAAGTTTGACGAGCGACGAGAAATGACTAGGGCTCGAGTGGGACAAAAGGGGCTGTGTTCCAATCGTGATCGGTGATCCGATTGACAATCGGACGCTGCTAACCTAGAAACCTCGGCGCTGCCACCGGATTACCGATGTCCTACTTACGGAGTTGCGACATGGCTACAAACACGCTCGTCGACACGACGCGCGCTGGTGACAAACGCAACCCGTCAACCCGTGCACTACTCAGTGACTCACCGTCTGCGCTCTGGAGGGACGCTCTCCCGTTAGGCAGTTGCGAGGAGAAGATCAGGCCGACGCCTTCCTTGTGCCATTCCAGAACGAAGTCGTCGTCGCCGCCCACGTCCGCGTCGCACGGGAGCACGGCCGAGCCGCCGACCGGCGCCGTCACCCTCTTGAGAGTTGGGGTCGTCATTATGTGCCCGAGAATGGAATTTCGGGATTTTTGCAGCCGGCGTCCTCCCTCTAATGAAGAGACAAGCGGCCTCCTGTGCCTTGCGGTGCCACCGCTCGTGAATCGAAGGGCTTCTCTCCTCTGCTCTAGGGGCGAATAATGGGAACCGGCTGTGGGACTTCTTGACAGCCTAGATTGCCCCCATTTGAGGCGCAGCCAAAGAGGAACTGGTTGCGGTTGGGCTAATGTTGGGGGCGGACGTCGGCCACTGCGCTGTGAACGAACGAATGGCTAGTCGGATGCTTACTGCATCGCTCGATACACGCATGGACACACCAGGGACCCTAATAGAGGTCATAAGTACGCGGGCGCGCCAAACAAACAATCCTTAATAGGCAGCTCCTCTGCTTTGTTAGGGCGCCGCTTAGAGCGCCTATTTGGCTTGGCTAGGAGATAAAAGTGTTGCGAATGTAGGGAGCGACGACGCTGGAGGCAGCTGAACAAATCGGCAGCGGGCGGCCGACGCGAAGAAGCCACTTATGGGCGACTGGGCACGCGTGCCGATTCGGCGGAAACGAAGCCACTAACAATCTGCGCATCCGACCGCTCGGCTTCCGTCCCCATTGGCCCCCTTACGTTTAAGCCGCGCGACTGCGGCAATTACAGAAGCGGTCCGAGAAAAAGAATACCTCCTTGAATGGATGGAGGAAGGGGAAAGAAGAAAGGAGCGAAAGCTTTCAGCGCCCCACTGTCGATGGTTAATGGGTACAACATGCTGCGCAGCGATGGGCGACCGAACGTGGCGCCCTGCGCGGTAGCTGGACGCAGGGTAGATGGCTCCGGACGAGTTGTCCGCCAAAAAGCAATATAAATATTGGGCCCTGTCCGTCGTCTGCGGTTACTGCGAGAGGCCCTGGCCCTTTCATCTCGCCGCACGGCCTCGGCGGGGGAGGGCGCCATATCGGAAGAGGGCTGAACAACGAAATCAGAACTGCCACGCATCGCCCACTGCACAGCTCTCTTGGCCTCACATGTATGTTTATGGAGAGAGGCTGAACTGACTGACCCTTGTCATCGCGCATATTGATTCAGTTGTGACTCTGTCTGTCGGCCATCCCGTCCAGTGTCGTTTAGGGGCAAGTGAAAGCATTGGTCTGGATGGTGGATGGAGAAGAGTGAACGGCTAATGAAAGAGTCGGCAGGTGGCGCGGCGCCGACTGAAGAGGGCGTGAAAGCCGACAGCTTCCTGAGTGGACCCTGTGCTGGCGCTAATGTCGCCACCTATGTATGTACATACATACATACACATACTGTACATACGTAGCGCATACATACGTAGCGAGGCCCGCGCCCTATCTTGTAATAAACGTATACGCGTATGCCAGAAGCGGCCAGCATCGCATTAGGTTCACAAGCAAACTCTAAGCCCACGTTGGCGAATTCGTACAAGTGGCAATCTTACTTATCTGTTCTCCTTCATTCCCTCGCTCCTCCGACAAAGCGGCGCCGTTGTCCGTCACTTGCGCAGCGAACTAAGAAAGGCAGGAAACAAAAGCCATGAAGCCTAATCCGTTTTGGCACAGCGGAGTGAAGAAGGGGAGCAGCTCATCAGAAGGGCTTCGCTCGCAGCAGCCTACATATGTAGTGGGCGCGAGGCGAATGAAGCGCTGCCTTACACACACAGGCTTCTTCATCCGTCGTCGACTGCGTCGGCGGCGGCTCAATCAGACGCTTCGCCGCCGTCGCCGCATTTGGTGCGCTTGAC
The DNA here is from genome assembly GCA_030248115.1 of Linhomoeus sp. GSCO2_2. Lineage (NCBI taxonomy): Eukaryota > Metazoa > Nematoda > Chromadorea > Monhysterida > Linhomoeidae > Linhomoeus > Linhomoeus sp. GSCO2_2. Next base: position 19,430 of record JASAMZ010010320.1, read on the forward strand.
TCGCCCTCTTCTGGGGGGCAAAGGCCAAATGACCGGCGGCCTACGGAAATGACTGAAGGGAAGCGGACCGGACAACGAGGTGGCGTGCCGAATTGATAGATTCCTCGCGGCCCATTGTCTCGCTGGGAATATGCCGACGCGAGAGACGCCCGAATTATTAGGCATTCTCGATTCCTTGGACAATTCGGTTCTCTACCCCCCCCCCCCCAATGTTGGGCACACCCAAACGGCGAATGACAAGCGCCCGAATTGGTCGCCGACCAATTTTGTTTCTTCCGGTTCGTTTGCGCGGCGCGGCAAAACGGATTTCTCGTCGCTGGAACGAGATTGGAGTCAAACAATGGACTGACGTCGAAAGGGCGAGCTTTCTTGTTCTTTGTCAGTAGCGTCGATATTGGCGAAGATTGCTGCTTAGAAGGCGGTGAAGTAGGGAGAAATCTCGCACTCAGTCGGAACTCGGAGTCGAAATCCCAAGGGTAGACACACGGGATATAGGACACGCCAATGGCGTCGTCTCGGCGGGCGAGAAGGAGAGTAAGGAGGAGATTGAAACTAGCTAAGGAAAGCGGACTATAAGCTAGTAGGCGCTCCAAATTGAACTGTGGGGCAGCCAGAGAAGAAGCCGCATTTTCTTGCGAAGAAGGCAGGCAGCAGCTTTCGATCTGAGGCAACTGAGCGAACGGCGCGCTTGCTTCGCTATCAATCAAACCGACCGGTTGGTCGGTTACATCCATGGCCGTACATTCGAGAACTGTCCACTCGCAAGGGGTATAAAGGATAACATTCCTGAATCTCACTCAAGCCACGAAGTCACTACAAAACAACGAGCCACTTCAATGAATAGCAAATTAGCTCTGGCTGCGTTGTCGACCTATGTACCTATGTTGTACACGTACAAGAAGCATCCAGACACGCCAAGGGCGCCTCGTAAATTGGACGAGGGACAAATTGATCGCCCCCTGTGAGAAGACTCGGCGGCCGCGGGAGAACTTCTCTGGGCCATAAGACGAGCCAGATTGCCCAAGCAAGGGGGGGGGGGGGGGCGCAATGCGGTTCTTGGCAAGAAGGCCGAAAGACAAAGAGCCATAAAACGGCGGGCGCCCAACCGGCCGAAAGAAAGAGCGGTCAGCAAAAAGAAGGCCGCAAAGTGAGCCGCCGCGGTCGGAGGTCCTCCAGAAGTGGCTCAGCGCAGCGCGGCTAGTCAGTCAGAGCTGTTGGTGGACGACAAGCCCAGCAGGGGCCGGCGGGATCCGATCACCTGTTGCGATCCCTTTCCAGCGGAGCAACCCCTGACTCGGACTCGTCAAGACGGCCAACATCTGTCGGTCTACGGCGGCGTATGAAGGGCCGCAGTTGTTGTTGGCCGCTACTGCTACTATCGTCATCCCATTCGGAGCGGCCATCCACATCAACACAATTCTATAGCGACCCAAGAGGATCAAGCAAAGTAAGACGATGGGCTTACCCCGACAGCAAAGGGTGAATGACAGTTACGTCAGTGGTTCCCCCTCGTCTCTCCCTTTCGTAGATAAACTGCCTCCACTGACACAAAACAAATGGGCCAACCCAAGTGAGGAAGGCAATAAATGGGGGCATAATGGCACTGGCCGTCACACTCGGCAAACAAGAGGCAGCGACGCTTTCAAACGGCGACGGTTGACGGTGGCAGAATAGAGGAATCTGTCGGAGAAAGACACACGAAAGACGACGACTCTTTTCACCAGCAGCGAACACTGGGCTTACAGAAGACAAGCGGACGGACGTGTATGGGCGGGCTCAAAAACGGCGCGTGTTCAGACTGAATGGCGCCGGTCGACACCGAAGCCTGGAAACGGCGGAAAAAGGGTCTTGCCGCAACGCCTGGAATGAGGTGGGAGGGCGAGTGAAAAGGCCCAGCCATATTAGAGGACGCAGATATCCCGGCTATAAGCAAGCAGCGTGGATGGCGCAGTGGATGGAGCGAGGGAGAGCGGGATGGGGGCGCCAGGAGTCACATGTGACTGCGCCGATCGACTGTCGGCCGACAGGCGGCAACTGTCGGATTCGATTCCAGTGTGATGATACCGCCGGCTCAGGAAGGCGAATCGCGAGGGTGTCATACGTCGCTTTTGAAACAGCGCAGCGACACCGCGGACGTCGCTGCGACGACACAGGAGCGACAGTTCAAACGTCGTTTGTCAGGTCGATTGGTAGCGTTATGTCTACTCTTATTGTGTATACCCTATCTAATTTACAGCAAACCCAAATACCTATTCACGAACAGGTCCAGTGTTAACGATACATATTATTGCATCCTTTCCAAAATTAGGCATACTCATTCAGATATACAGTTGCTTAATTGGGGTTGGAGAGGCGGTGGGGAGCTTAACTCAGGTAAATACATACTTAGGGTACACGATTAGGACATTTTCAATACGCTAAATAATATTTCATTTGCAGTACATCATAAAACACAACAGAACTAGGAGCACATGCGGTGTTTCTATGCAGCCGTGAGTGCCGCAACTATTAAACAGGCTGACAAAAGGTTTTAATGTCGCTCCTTCTGCCGTTTCTCTGTCTGCCGGGCAGGAAAATTAAAGCGTTTAGGTTTGACGTTTCCTAGAGGGGATACAAAACTAGTCACCCGAGCAACAGGCGGCGCAAAAAACAAAGCGATGCGACGGACGTCGTCCGCGGAAGCAATTAAACGCGTGAGATTGGTCACTCCGTGCGGTGGTGGCGGCCGCGCCAGCAGTGACAAACAAGTTACCCCGTCAGACGTGGGCGAGTGGCCGCGCGGCAGCGGCGACGGCATGCGGTGGTCAGTTACGTCGATACGTCATGTCTGTCCAGCGTGCTGCGATGCGAGCCGACTTTGCAAGGTCGTACTGATCGATCGGGTCGCGCATATCTTTCACGACTGCCCCCTACTACGCTAAGACAATGAGACTGTCCGTCGGACAAACAGTTACCTGACCTCACACCTACCTCTTCTCACGTTCTACAATGTACTACACATGTGATGTGCAACACTGCTTGTTTCGGTACGCATTTACAGCATTCAATAAACGTTGATAACGTAGACAATAACACAAAATTATTGTAAGCGATGTACATAAGGAAGAGCCGAGAGATGTAATGATTGAAAAGTAAGCAGAAAAGAAGAAAATCGTCAGACGAAACCGAAATGAACTAAAAAATTTGCGAATTGAATGAAAGTAGACAAAAATGAACAAAATAAAATGTGAAATTTCATGCAGTTACACAATATTGAGTGATTATATGTATATCGCTACCGTATCATTGCAACGCGAACAAGTTGTTGAAGCGTGCTACAGTAAGGCTGCACTAGCGTCAATCGAGTTTATCGACAAAAAGTTGTGTTATTTAGGTATGGTTTATGTTCACGTTTATCTGCGTGTACCAGTCGAGACATCTTTTTGAGTCGTTCAGCTCAAATAAGCTTGCCATTGGAACGTGAACCGACATTGTCGTCCCTGTCTTCAGTGGATAGTCGCTCGCTGTAGAGTGTGTATCGTGAGTGTGTGGTTGCTGTGCTCAGTCAGTAAGCAAAGTGCACTGAAATGTCTTACGTCGCAAACGTCACGTTGTGTCTATTCGTTCGGCACGGTTTTGCACACTTGAGTCCGGAAGGTGTTTGGTATCCCAGCTGTGAGATGTGAACGTGGTTAGCGGCGGCAAGTTCGAAGGAACTTGAAGAATAGTGGTGTGGTGTGGTAATGGTGGTTGTTTGTCGCTGATAGTGTTACAGTTATTGTCTCTTTCAGACGCACAACTTGTATGTATCTTTGGAAGTAAGTTAGTCCAGCGCCGGGGACGACTACTCGTGACTGACAGACTTTTCAGAGGACTGTGCTGTACCCGTCTGTGTTCCGCCCCACCGTTGCTTTTCCTTCGGTCCAGTCCGTTGATTTGGCATAGTCGTGGTCGGTCGACTTGTTGGGATGTGAAGCGACGTTCCTGTCTGTTGCTGCGCTGGGATTTCCTGAGAGCGAACGTCGCTAGAAACCGGCGAGAAACGGAACAGTCGCGTGACGCTTGGAGAAGCTCAGGGAGCAGAAGAGCGACGACGCCGACGGCAGCGACTTGACGGAATCGGGCTAGTCATCATCTGCCGGACGCATGAGCAAGCTACTGTTTCCCACGAAGGACAACCGCGTGACCACGGTGGTGGCCACGCCGGGCTACAGCGCCGGCGGCGGCGGGGGCGGCGGCAGCAGTAGCGCCGGCTCGCAGCAGGACCGCCAGCTCGAGGTCCAGTACACGGACACGAAGGTGATCGGCAACGGTTCCTTCGGCGTCGTCTACTCGGCCAAGCTGGTCGACGGCCAAGAGATGGTCGCCATCAAGAAGGTTCTCCAGGACAAGCGATTCAAGGCGAGCTTCTTTGCTTCACCGCTCTTCCTTTCTCGCGATCGACTACCAAAAGCGGAACGTTCGGCTGTTTCAGAACCGCGAGCTGCAGATCATGAGGAAACTGGAGCACCAGAACATCGTCCGCTTAAAGTACTTCTTCTACTCCAGCGGCGACAAGGTTGCAGTACGGCAGCGATTGTTAGTCGCGTCTGCCGTGAACACCCCCAGTTTGCTTCCGTTCAGAAGGACGAGCTGTACCTGAATCTCATCTTGGAGTACGTGCCCGAGACGGTATACCGCGTGGCCAGGCACTACTCCAAGAACAAGCAGCACATACCACAGCTCTACGTCAAGGTGGGGAAGAGTTGGAGCTACTCCAATGCACGCAGCGCATCTCATCTCTACTTCCTTGTAATAACTCCCTTCCAGCTCTACATGTACCAGCTGTTCCGGGCGCTGGCCTACATCCACTCGTCGGGAATCTGCCATCGGGACATCAAGCCGCAGAACCTGCTGCTGGACCCCGAGACGGCCGTCCTGAAGCTCTGCGACTTCGGCAGCGCCAAGGTGCTGCAGCGCGGCGAGCCCAACGTCTCCTACATCTGCTCGCGCTACTACAGGTGCGCTGCTCATCTGCTGCTTCCGATAAGATTACTCACTGGAAGAGAGCTCCATTTCAGAGCCCCAGAGCTGATCTTCGGCGCCACCGACTACACCACCAACATTGGTACGTGTGCGTGGTTGAGTTGTGCTTATTATCATTTGAATTGGAGGGTTGGTCGCCGCCCAATCGTTTGGTGTAGTCGCCACCAAGGCCATTCACATGCCGATTGGGTGTAGACTCGCTTGAGCTCCTTTCTGCGGAAGTCAACTGACGTACCTAGAGCGATCGTTGTCAAACCTTGAATTGTCCCAACTGTCCTCTTCTTGTGCTCCATTGTTGCCACCAGCCAGCGCTTCCTACCTTCCCCTCTGCAGACATCTGGTCGGCGGGCTGTGTGTTGGCTGAGCTGCTGCTGGGTCAGCCCATCTTCCCAGGGGACAGTGGCGTGGATCAGCTGGTGGAGATCATCAAGGTGCTGGGGACGCCCACCAGAGATCAGATACAGCAGATGAACCCCAACTACACCGAGTTCAAGTTCCCACAGATCAAGGCACACCCCTGGAACAGGGTGAGGCGCAGATTGGGTTGAGACTGTCGTGCCAAGGTGCTACGGCGAGCGCGACAATACGTAAATTGATGGTTTCGCTGGTACAAAGGCGATCGGCTCAAGTGTCTTATTGCGCATCTTCATTGGCGCTATCTGTTCGCGCCGAATTGAACAGCAGACGATATGTGATAATCACATTGCGAATCTGCGCCTTCTTAACGAGTTACAGTAGCTTACGTGTGGACGTTGGTCGTCGTTCTGGGTGCGAAACGGTGTTTCGTTCCTTCCACCTCCAGGTGTTTCGTCCGCGGACGCCGGCCGAGGCGATCGATCTGGTCAGTCGTCTGCTGGAGTACACGCCGACGGCGCGCTTCACTCCGCTGCAGGCCTGCGCCCACGCCTTCTTCAACGAGCTCCGACTGCCCAACACCCGTCTACCCACCAACCGAGACCTGCCGCCCCTCTTCAACTTCACCGAAATGGGTGCGTGCGCAGTCTTTGAAATGCCTGATTTCGTGGCCCAAGTCGGCCCTCCTTTGCAGAGCTGAGAATACAGCCGCAGTTGAACTCGATACTCGTGCCGGACCACCTGAAGGGCGCCTCCGAGAAGGAGCAGCAACAGGGCGAGACGGCTGAGGGCGGCGAGGCGCACGCCGCCGGCGGAGACGCCGCTTCCACCACGACGGTGGCCACCTCCTCCTCGTCCACGTCGGCGGCGGCGGCGCAGCAGCAATCGGCCGGCGACGCGCAGGCGGAGGCCTTGGCGGCCGCCACCTAGTTCCGCGCCACCTTCGCCGCAGCCGTCAAGAGGTGTATCGTCGTAGTAGTGGGGCTGGAGGAGGCTAGATTTTCTGCCAGAGTAGAGATTCGTCCGTTCGTTCGCCTGTCGTCGTGGCGCTCCCCTTTCTCTGTGTTACCGCGTCGGTGTACAAATGTGCGAGCTCTCCTCGCCGTCTCCAGCGTCGATTGAGTTGCTCGCGGCAGAACTTGAGCTGCTCTTGCTTGTGGTGGTGTACGGTACGTGAGCAAGTAAGTAACCGCTACTCGAGCGCGGCAGTCGATTTCTCATCCATGTTTCCTGTTACTGAAACCGAGCTGTTGTGACGTGGCCGTTTGTCGTCGCTGTGTTTCTTTCTCTCGGCGCGCGTCAGTCAGGTTCTCTCGGGAGCATACCTACCGTATATAGGCACTTTTGTACATTGGCGAGTGATTGAGTCGACAAGTCAGCCCGAGCAACAGGCAACAGCACTTCAGAGACGGCGGCAGATCGCTAGACAAAGGAATGGCGACTTCTGGTAGCTTCCTGGCGCTTGTCTGTTTGTCTCTTCCCCCCCCCCCCCCCCCCCCCCCCCCCACCCTCCCCCCCTCCCACCCCCCAAGCCGCAGGTAGCGGCTGAATTCATTCAACCGAATATTCGTTGGTGATAGAGCCCGGCCCTTGGCAGGCTCAGCTACTGCTGTGGGTAGCACGGCGCGATCTATTTAGATGCTCGACCGAAGCAACGTTCTGTGTAACTCTGTTTATGTATGAATTCGTCCCCAGAACGGTGTTCGCTGCGTCTCTCAGTGAATTGCCACTGCAAATACACGTCACCAAGCGTGCGTTCGTCTCCGGTAGATTTGAGTGTGTCGGTCGGCGCAAAGATAACCAACTTTCTCTCCACGACTTGGGGTTTTCGGCGGTTCTTTGTAGAAAGCTGTCGGCTACTGTCCCATTGTAAGGAGTGGCGCGTGTGATGACATGGCAGTGTCGCGTTCCTGTTTCATCATTGGAGATGAGCTGTCGTCGTCGCTACATACGGCGCGCGCCTCCGCAGTTGTCTCGATTCTCGCTGGCTGTTCCTTCTTGTCGACCGTTGATGTCGTCGTCGTCATCGTGGTGTCAAGTAGACGATGTCGTTGCGGTGGTCGTTTCGCCGCCTTGTGCGCGTCCCGACGTGCGAGCCACGAGCTGCGCCTGTCTGTCTGTTGTACACCACATGGGAACCGTTTAGATTCACACGCGTCTGTTGTTCTCTCGTCCCCTCCTCTTCCTCTGTATTCTACTGCACCGTAGAAATCTTCGTGTGGACGCGTGGTTCTCTGCCACTGGTTGCGTGGTGGTACATGTTCTGCGTCCCGCGACTGTTTCATTCGGTGGTTGGATGTCGCTACATTGGCAGGACGAGGACGCACGCGTTCGACCGGCGAGTGACACCACGGCGACGCCTGGCGTCTTGTGTTACAGTACAGACTACAGACTTGTTGGCCGCTCGATCTAGTGCTTACTGTAGCTAACGTGGCGACTAGACGCTGGTCGATTTCACGACTATGGCTCCGCAGGCGACGAGTGTGAATCGGGTGTCGCTCTCTTGTGGCTCTCCAAGAGGGCGATAGCGAGCTCAATCTGACGCTCTCCTTCCTCAAGGCTTTCCTCGAGCGGCGTCTTGCGCTTGCGCCGCACTGGCCAGTTGAAGAAGTTCCGCGTTGGCGAACTGGCTTTGGCGGTCGCTGCTGCGTTCTTCTTCTTCTTCTCCCGCTTCGGCGCGGAGAGCGAGCGACGAATCTGCTGCAGCGACTTGCCGCGCCGGTTCTGCTTCGAGGCGAGAATGGCCTCCTCGATCTCGGCAGTGGGAACGAGACGCATGTCGTTCTCGGAAAAGCGCAACTTCTCTAGATGGCCTTTGGGGACGACGTCCTGAATAGAGGGATAGGGCGATTAACTTGTCTAATGACTACCATGTGTAGCGTCGAAGCCAACGGAAGCAGCATATATAGCGAAGGCACTAGCCATTATTCTAACGGAGGCGGCCGTGTGCGGCAGTCGGCCGTCGAAGGCGAACGTGTAGTTGTCGGCGGCATCGGGCAGCTGCTCCTCCAGTTCTTCGCTCGCCAACATGTGGGCGATCTGGCTATTTCTGTCCAGAATGTAGTTCAGCTCTGAAGGACAATTGGTGTAAGTCTGAGCTGCGTAACGTAGCGTTTTCGCAACACTGCTAAGCGGCATTTGCTAACCGAAGTCGTCGTCGTCCTCTCCAAAAGGGTTCATGAGATACTGCCCAACCTTCATCCACCCCAAATAGAACACCCTGAGGGCAGAAAGAGAAACTTCATACACAACATATAGCCCGGCAAGTGACGCAATTCCAATCTCACATTTGCATTGTGGTGAATATCGGCAGGAGAATGAGAACTTTCTCCTCGCGTGACTTGCTGTCCAGTTTAGATTGCCGACCAATGAGACACATGACGAAGTAGCCGTATGTGGCGATAGACACGACCTGCATTTCAGCAAACGAAGCATAGACACCTCGTGAAGAATCAAGAACCCAGCTGGGTTCATCACTCTCCAGTTCCCACCTGCGCGTAGACGAGTGGTATTTTGACCCAATCGTATACTTGGAGCATGGCGAAACCCGTTCGAAACTCCAGAAGTTGATCCATGACAGCCTTCAGCTTGAGCGAGTCGAGCAGGCCGTAGTTGTGGCAGCGTCTGACGAGGTTGGTCATCCAAACGAAAGGTAGAAACCACTTGCCGTACTGGCCGTCGGTGCGAAGGTAGACGTTCAACTCCTGTTCGGTCATCAGGCCCGCCTGGACCAAGTGCTGTTCGGTGGGGAAGCGCTTCAGAGTGCGCACGCTGATCTGCCTCCACGCGAGCGCCGACAGCAGGCTGCTCCATCGGGCTATCGTCTCCTTGACGACGGTGGAACTGGCGAGCATCCCGCTTTTCGGCTGTTTCGAATTTCTGACCGAGTTCCATTTGGGGCTGTCGTTGTCGGGCAGATACGAGTTCAAGGCCAGCATGAGTCGGTCTGGCCAGCTGATCCAGTTGAACTGTTCCCACCAACGGGTGACCACCATGGTGACGAAAAAACCGAGTAGAAACGGCAGTGGTATGTAGCTGCAGCCTGTCTCAAACCAGTCTATGAGACCGGACATGTAGAGCTTTCCATGCTCATCCAGCAGCCAGTAGTTGAATCCCATGATCAGGAAGTAGAAGAAGTAGAAGAGACCGATCTCCCAGAAGACAGATTTGTACACGCTGCCTTTCCATCGGGTCATCAGCAACGTGAATTCTTCCTCGTAGGAGATGGTCATCGTTGCTGTGTTCGTCACTTTCACAGGTTGATCGCCGGTAGTAACTCAGTTTGCCTTCTAGATCTACGTTACTCCGCTTCTAGAGAACTGACGAAGAGAACAGTGCGAACCCAAGACCGAATGACAATGCAAAGACCACTACAATACGTGTTTTCGGCCAGCTTCAAATGCGACAAAGAGAAGGTGAATAATAGGAAAGCTTCGTTGTTTGCTCGAACAAGAGGTACAAGAAGGGCTCATAACAAGAGAGAGGTACCGCCCCCATTCATACCAACCTCTATGCCCCAGTCAGACCAATCTTTGTACAGTACTTTGAAACGTCTGCGTCTACATGTCTTCGCTAAGACTTGCACATGTACATATGTATGTAGGTAGGTGGCCAGAGAGTAGGGTGCACAAGAATGGTTCAAATCAGCCAATAAGTTACGGTATTCTAAAAGAACTTTTCAAAAGTTTGATTCAGTCATACGGTAAGTGACGGTTGTGAGCCAATCACGTGCAAGCTTGCGTCATTGTACTTCTTTCGCTCAACAGAAACATGAAACAGACGACGAAGTGCAAAGAAGCCAACGGATACAGTGATGACCTTATGTCCTGCATTGCTGAAGCAAAGCTGCAAGGCAGAAGTTGCTACGGAATAGCACAGTGTCAAGGCATTTCAGTTCGCTTTGAACTCTCGCCTTCGATCGTCCGCATTTTACTGCCCCTTGTATTATGCAGTACAGATAGACTGCACCTATATGCTTGCTTGTTCGGTACTTCCACCGCAATTGAAACCATTGGAACAGATTTGTTTGAAAGTGGCAAAGTTACCAGCGATTGAAGTAAAGGCGCGGCAACTATGCTGCTGACAGCGCTTTCGCGTCGGAGCATTCAATTGGCGTCGACTCGATTGGCCTGCGGAAACCTCCGATGCAGTTCGCTGCCATTCGGCCGTGTCAGCTACTTTCCTGCTGCCACATCGCGCTTTCAGGACTCTAGGGTGTGATATGTGATGTTTAAACTTAGGCAGCAGTCCGCTCTGGTAATGCCCCTACTGCTGTCTCTGACCTGGGCGAGCCGAGGCGATCCATTTCAGTCGACCCACGGTGCCACCGGTCCCAGTTTCACTCGGAAGTTCCTGAACGAGAATGAGCCAGAGCCGAGGAAGTTCACCAAGGCCGAGGCTCAGGAGACGCTTCTTGAGGCGATCAAGAACTTCGACAGGTTCCCAAAGGACGCCGAGGTCGCTTGTGGATTAGTGACGCACCACACGCCACAGTGATGCTAGATTGGAAGCAGCGGCGCACAGCAATGACGAATTGGTCTTATACAGCTGTCGCTCAAGACGGACGTGATCAAGGATCTGGGACTGGACAGTTTGGACCACGTCGAGATCATCATGGCTTTAGAGGACGTCTTCGGTTTGCAATAGACTACTTTCACACGCAGCGCAGCTCTCATCCATTCCTCCTCCCTGCCCTGCAGGTATCGAGATTCCCGATCTCGACGCAGAGAAGCTGATGACGGTGCAGGAGATGTTGGACTACATCTGCGACAAGGAGGACATTTTCAAGTGATGGTAGTAGATTCGACGCTCAGTAACAGGTGGAGGTCCCCACTTCGAGTCGGTAGAACGAAAGTTTGCTACATCATCGCGTCACGTTAGTCGTCGTTCGTTGTCCATATGGAGTGGTCGAGAAGCATAGTTCTAGCGGGTGCCATCATTTCTGCGTTATTTGAAGGAACAAGCATCCATCTCTCTCAGCGGCAGACCAGACGTTCGAAGAAAAGCGTCAGAGCGAACAGCCGTCGTCGTTGGTTGCGGCGGAACACCACGCTCGAAATATGCGGATATCGCTCGCTAAACTTCCATTCACAGTCCGGTTACTACGCAAGGACGAAATCGAAAAGGCTACCACATATACCACCTATCTCTACGCATAAATGGAGTACGCACCGTCCTCGAGACCGAAATTCGATGTGTACAAGCGAACGAAGCAATACAAGCCTACACACATCCGATGCGTACCACCTCGGATCCTTCTACGCTTCGATCTGCGCGCCGCCGTCGTTTTCTCCGTCGTCGTCTTGGGCTTCTTCTTCACGCCGGTTTTCAACTTCGACTGTCGACTTGTCGGCGCTAGTTTCGGCGCCGTCGCTGCGACTCTCCGATGCCGAAGACGGCGGCGTGGACGCCCCCTCCGACTGATGCTGATGACTAGCGGTGGTGGTGATGACACGCTTTCCGGACTTTTCCATCGTCGGCGCCGAGGGGGAAGTTGTGGCGTCCGATCGAGAACCCCCTCCGACCCAATCGTAGGGGAAGAAGCCGGCCGCCGGTGGCACAATAAGAGGCTGCTGATCTGGATCCGGGAAGCCTCCGTTTCGGTAGAAGTCCAGCCATTCCTCTAGAACGAGCGAAACCAACATCGCTGCTTGATTGACCAACTAGAGGAAGCGAGAGATGGTCAACCTATCATCTGCTCGACTAGGGGAGGCATCTTGTGGAGCTTGATTCGGCAGCACCAAAGGCCGTCGCCGGTGACGGCCACGTCGAGCCACATGCGCAGTATCGCCTGCTCGTGGCCCACCTGTGTTGATAGATTGACGGCGCTTTGCTGCCCACACAGACAACATTCCATGACAAGCGGCGTCGGACCTGATTGGGCGACAAGAAGTGGACGGGCAGAAGCTTGCCGTCGGCGTCCTGAATCGGCACGATGGCGTACTGGTGCTGGTGTCTGACTAAGCCTGGACAGAGTTGAACAGGGTCGCCTTTGTATGTACCATCCACATGCGTCACAAGGACAATCCGTGTGTCTGTCCGTAGTCGCCACCTGCTCTCTGTCGCATGTGCTGCTCCATGGGAATGAGCGCGACGAAGTGGTGCTGAGAGTAGCCGAGGCAGATGGGCGAGCGGTTGCACCAGGTCGTCTCCCAGAGAAGGGGCAGGTAGACGCCCTCGAAGCGCGAGTACTCGAGGTCGTCGCCGTGCAGGCCGCGCACCACGCGCACGCCGTACACGATGATGGGCCGACGAATGATGTGCGCAAGGGCGAAGATGTGCGCCTGCCGAGGTTATGAGGATATGTGCGTGCCCAACACAAGTTGAAGCGCAGTCAGGCGAGACCTGTTCCAGGGCGCTTCCCGGCCTGGAGGCGAGGCGCAGCAAGGTGTCCCAGTCGTCGGCCACCTGCCCGTCGTCCGGCGCGAAGGGCGTCGGCAGCGGCAGCGCTCGGAATACCTGCGTCACGTACTCGCGCCAGCGGGGATAGAACCTGAAGTGTGCCCAGTATGCGTGCAGGATCGGTCAAGACCAGGGGGGGGGGCCGCACTTCCTCAGCTGCAGTTGACTTTGGAGAGGGCAAAAATGTGCCACCCCCGCCGATTTCGCGCCGATAGGAATTTTTTTGTGGGACCTTTTGACCTATATGTAAAAAAGGTCGAAATTTCATATTCCGGCGTTATTTTTACTCTAGCGGGTCACAATTTTGAGTTTTCGGCGAAAAACCGGAAAATCGAAAATTTCGCCGTTTTTGGCGCACTTTTCAAAAGCTTATATCTCGAGATTGGGACCAGCTAAAGCGATGCGGTTTCTTTTCGCGAATTGCCCGTTGTCAGCTCTACAACTTTGTTTAACATCGCTTCTTCGTATCTTGTACCGTTCTTGCCCAATAAGTTGCTCTTCTGTCCAAAACCCGTTTTTCGAGCGATTTTTTTCGAAACTTTTTTTTCTTTCTGGCGCCGTATCTCGCCAACGAGAAACGATTGGGGGTCGGTCGCGGCAGCGATTGAAAGCCCAAAGTGTCCTCTACTAAACGCCGCAAGAACCGGCCCTCCACCCTGTACACACCCCGACATCGAGATTCAAAAGCTGTCGCTAGTCGGCGACTAGGCGCCGACGGCCATTTTACAAAAATGTCCGTAAAAAAACGAACAAAAGCGAAAAACAAAAATCTGTGAGACAGAAAGTTGCCCAACCCATGGGTGATGCATACTGCCAAGTGGCGTCGAGAAATTCAAAATTTTGAAGGCTGCGCACGGAGCGAGTTTGAAAATTTCGCCATGCGCCGCCGCACGGGGAGAGAAGGCTACTTTGGATCTCGATTCGTGCTGCCACATAACCCTCACGGCTTCGACGCTTAGCCACTCTGCAGTACCTAGGTAGGTTAATAATCGGCCCTAGTACTAGCGCCGCCCGGCGTTTGTATCCCGCAGCGCAAGCGCTCAAAGTTGACGATTCTCACTAGGCCGGCGAGTCAACGGCGCGCAGATCGCAAAATTTCAAATTCATCCGATTTTGACGAAATTTTAACACGTTATAGAACACGACGAGGCGCATCCAACGCAAGTTACCGCTTGTCGCTACGATGCACCGTTTCCGAGTTATGGCGTGTCAAAGTTTGCGCGGCCTCACCATAGGGCTCATAGGACCAAAATTGGCTTTCCGTCCGTAATTTCTGCCACATCTAGCACTGGACTAATAATCTTTTGGCGTTCGTTAGGGAAGACTACTGTCTAAACAAACGTGCCGTAATATGTCGCGATCAGCCTTGCGGCTTGCTGAAATTACGGTTGGAAAGCCAATGTTGGTCCTATGAGCCCTATGGTGAGGCCGCGCAAACTTTGACACGCCATAACTCGGAAACGGTGCATCGTAGCGACAAGCGGTAACTTGCGTTGGATGCGCCTCGTCGTGTTCTATAACGTGTTAAAATTTCGTCAAAATCGGATGAATTTGAAATTTTGCGATCTGCGCGCCGTTGACTCGCCGGCCTAGTGAGAATTGTCAACTTTGAGCGCTTGCGCTGCGGGATACAAACGCCGGACGGCGCTAGTACTAGGGCCGATTATTAACCTACCTAGGTACTGCAGAGTGGCTAAGCGTCGAAGCCGTGAGGGTTATGTGGCAGCACGAATCGAGATCCAAAGTAGCCTTCTCTCCCCGTGCGGCGGCGCATGGCGAAATTTTCAAACTCGCTCCGTGCGCAGCCTTCAAAATTTTGAATTTCTCGACGCCACTTGGCAGTATGCATCACCCATGGGTTGGGCAACTTTCTGTCTCACAGATTTTTGTTTTTCGCTTTTGTTCGTTTTTTACGGACATTTTTGTAAAATGGCCGTCGGCGCCTAGTCGCCGACTAGCGACAGCTTTTGAATCTCGATGTCGGGGTGTGTACAGGGTGGAGGGCCTGTTCTTGCGGCGTTTAGTAGAGGACACTTTGGGCTTTCAATCGCTGCCGCGACCGACCCCCAATCGTTTCTCGTTGGCGAGATACGGCGCCAGAAAGAAAAAAAAGTTTCGAAAAAATCGCTCGAACAAGCTGTTTTAAAAAAGTTGAGTTGTTTTTGGCACTCCGCCGCTTGAAAAGCGAAGGAGTGCTATAGGAGCGGTAAAGCCCACAGTTAACACCAACAGGGCTGGCGCTCGCTAGGAAGCACCTAGGGAGCCAATTTTTTTTTTAAAAGATAGCTTATGACGACGCGCAGCGTGCTCGGGGGGTAAAAAAATTTCGGTGGTGGAAGAATTTTGCGAAAATTCAAAAATTCAAATTTTTGCTAAGTAAAAAAAAAACAGGACGCCATAACTTTCGCAAAAGTGGCTCGAACTTGATGATTTTTGGATATGTTGTAGACCTTTGGGTCCTCTACGAAGCGGGAAAGGAACGGGCTCCCTAGGTGGTCCGACGCGGGAGTACGGTAGAAAATTCGAAATTTTAAATTTTTTTCCCACATTTAAAAAATCGTAATTCGGGTTTGCGACGGTGGATCCTCGCAAACTCTTCGATCCGCCCTGCGCACTTATATTACCTTTCAATCGAGACCACAACCGCCGAGATCGCTTTTGTCGTTCGGGAGATACGAGGTGGCAAAAGTGCCGGGTCCCGAGCGGAAAATTCGGATTTTTGACTTTGAATGGATTTTTGGGCCGGAAAGCGCGCTTTTAGCGGCAAATTGACCATTGCAACGTGTTCAGCGTCAAAAGTTGGTCTAGACGAACTGTCTTGACCATTTTGAGGTACCGTATCCCGGCCGCGCCGAATTTTTGAATCCCGGGGTCGAATTTTCGAAATTGAGGTTTCACTTGTTTCGGGGGTTTTCGACGACGCTGAACACGAATCCGGTGTTTGTTTTGCGATTGTTAACGCCTTTACCCTGCTTTCGGCACCCGACCGGCCAGAAATTGGGTCCCGGGGTCGAATTTTCAAAATTGCGTTGACAGTTGTGTCTGGGCTTTCTGACGTCGCAGAATGCGAATCCGTCGTTTGTTTGGCGATTTGCGGTGCATTTAGCCTGATTTTGGCCGAAAATACCGTCCGCCATTGATTTTGCTGCGCCTACAGTACGCCGTCCATATAAGACGCGCTGAGAAAGGCGCTACGCACGCGCAATCGAACCGAGTTATAGGAGCATCGTACTGTAGCACCGACGCCGTCCACCCCAGCGGGGGAGCCCCCGCTGTGCAGCGTAGATAAGGCGTGCCTGTACAATTGGGGCGCCGCTGGCATTCTACATTGTGAGTGGCTATAGACAGTCAGCGGTCAGTACAGCCTGCTCGAACGCGTCACTTGCGCCACATCGGCTTCTGAGTGTATGGCATCTGCTTAGGCCCACCCCGGGCTATAGACCCTAGTTCTACACTGAAAGAATTGGGAACAAACAAATTTAACGGGAATGCAACACTTGTTGGAGTTTCTGTGCCCCCGTCTGCTAAAACAATCACGCGGAGTGCCTATCTGACACTCAAGGAGTGTCACGTATCACTTGTATTAATACAGAGTGGTTTGTGAGTGTTTTAAACTGGAAGAGTAAAGGAGTGGATACTTTTGTAAAGTATTTCAAAGGCCTTTCCGATATGACGCGCGCCCGCCCGGAGTTCACTATTCATGCGCTACTTCTGACACGCTCCTTTCTGAGTGGTTCTTGCAGGGCAACATTGGAATCGCCCGGGATTATTTTTTTTGAGCAAGACACACGCATTTCTGAGCGGTTGTTGCAGGGCAACATTGGGATCGCCCGGGATTAATTTTTTTAGCAGACAAAGTTGTTCGTAAGACAAGGGTTTAAAAAACAAAAGTATTTCTTTAGGAATGACCGTTCAACAACTGCCTCAACGTAAGCTTTCAAACGGTCGAACGAATGCCGCTCTACAACGTAAGACGAGCGAGTTACGGCCGATTGAGTTACTGTAGCTTGCGAAATTCAAACTTTCGAATCTCGACTTATCATTCGGAATGATCAGTGTGCCGAAACCTATTCAACAAACTCAAGATCGTCTCTCCACGACAGAAGACGAGCGAGTTAGAGAAGTTTTGCGTTTTGAACTTTTGGGTTACTGTAGCTCGCGATATTCAAACTTTTGAGTGTCGACCAATAGAAGAACAAATGATCAGTGAGTCAAGAGCTATCCAGCAACTCAAGATCGTCTCTCTACGACGCACGCTGAGCGAGTTAGAGGGATTTCTATGCTAAAAACGCGAGAATGTCGCTTTTCGTGGTGCGTGTTTGCGTAATTAACAAATTTTTTACGCCAAGTGAAAGAGCACGTCGAGACCTTTTAGTTGACCTATCGCACGCCACTCTACGACGTAAGACGAGCGTGTTAGAGCCGTTTTGCGTTTTGGACGCTCGGGTTACTGTAGCGCGCGCAATTCAAACTTTTAAATTTCGAGTTCTCTTAACGGAATTATCAGTGTGCCGAAACCTATTCAACGAACTCAAGATCGTCTCTCTATGATGGAAGACGAGCGAGTTAGATAAGTTTCGCGTTTTACACCTTTGGGTTACTGTAGCTCCCGAAATTCAAACTTTTGAGTTTCGACCAATAGAGGAACAAATGATCAGTGAGTCGAGAGCTATCCAACCAACTCAAGGTCGTCTCCCTACGACACACGCTGAGCGAGTTAGAGCGATTTCTGCCTTAATAACGCGAGAATGTCGCTTTTCGTGTTGCGTGTTTGCGTAATTAAGAACATTTGTAATGCCAAACGAAAGAGCACGTCGAGACCTTTTAGTTGAGCTATCGCACGCCGCTCTACGACGTAAGACGAGCGAGTTAGAGCCGTTTTCCTTTTAGACCTTCGGGTTACTGTAGCGCGCGTAATTCAAACTTTTGAATTTCGAAGTCTCTTAGCAACATTACCAGTGAGTCGAGACCTATCCATAAAGCCCAAGATCTCCTTCCTACGACGTTCCAACGCCGAGATATGAGAGCGTGACGCACGGACGAACGAACGAACGTACGTACGCACGCACGAAAAGCTCTCGTAGGGGTTCGCCCGGCTGAGGCCGGGCGAAAAAACGGGTTTTGGACAGAAGAGCAACTTATTGCGCAAGAACGGTACAAGATAGGAAGAAGCGATGTTAAACAAAGTTGTAGAGCTGACAACGGGCAATTCGCGAAAAGAAACCGCATCGCTTTAGCTGGTCCCAATCTCGAGATATAAGCCTTTAAAAAGTGCGCCAAAAACGGCGAAATTTTCGATTTTCCGGTTTTTCGCCGAAAACTCAAAATTGTGACCCGCTAGAGTGAAAATAACGCCGGAATATGAAATTTCGACCTTTTTTACATATATGTCAAAAGGTCCCACAAAAAATTCCTATCAGCGCGAAATCGGCGGGGGTGGCACATTTTTGCCCTCTCCAAAGTCAACTGCAGCTGAGGAAGTGCGGCCCCCCCCCCCTGGTCAAGACCATTCATATGGTAACACGTACACGTGCTCGGCGTCATGCAAACTGTCGGCCAGCGCCTGACGCAGGCTGTTTTCCGAGTCGAATACTCCCCACGTGGCTTGCAGCACCGAATCTGAAAGACACTCAACCCCGTCACAATGTTGCAAAGATATTACGCAGCCCGCAAGCGCTAATAATAACGCCGTTTACTGACCTAATAGGCAATCGCCAGCGGTTCTGTTCCAGAGAGCGTACAACTTGGAGCCAAATCTGTCGGTAATCTCCAGGCTCCAGTTGATAACGCCGCAGTCCTCTTCCAGTTCTAAACCGTCCACATACATACATAATGGATGAGACACCATACCAACTTCGCAAATACTCAACGGGCAGCGGTCCACGCACCCTTCTGAACTGGGCGATCCAACAGCTCATCGAAGAGCCTGACTCGCACCGCCGGCGGCAGCTCGAAAATGCCTGAAGAGAGCTCTCGTCTCAACTGTTTTGTAAAGCAATCTCCAGTTCTCCAACACTACGTATGTAGCATTTATCGCTTACGCGCTGGGAGGGCGAAGGTGGTGATCTCGGAGAAGTAGAAGCAGGGGAACTCGCCCTTGCGCTGGCGCAGTGACATGGCCACCTGACGACGCACGTCGGCCGCCAGGTCGGGACTCACGTGACAGGGAACGTGCTTGATGTCGCGCCGAACTGCAAGCGCAGCCACAGTATACTAAGAGCGACGCAGAATCATCACTGCACTGCTGAGAGCGCCCACCTGCGTTTGGTCTCGAGCGAAACAGTTTGCGTCGGTTGTCGAGTATACCGTCCCGTTCAGCGTCGCCGACGAGGGA
The DNA here is from genome assembly GCA_030248115.1 of Linhomoeus sp. GSCO2_2. NCBI lineage: Eukaryota > Metazoa > Nematoda > Chromadorea > Monhysterida > Linhomoeidae > Linhomoeus > Linhomoeus sp. GSCO2_2. The sequence continues at coordinate 38,523 of JASAMZ010010320.1, forward strand.
TGAGCAGCCGGGCGAGGAAGGCTCTTCGCCGGCCGATTGGACGCTTCCACGCGAGCCGCCAGCGGACGGCGAAGATCCGCCCAGGCCGCTGGCGCCGCCGCCGAGCGGCGCCGACTCGGGGTCTGTGCTGGCCAGCAGCAGGGGCAGAAGGTCCTCCCTCTCGTGGAAGAGCGCCAGGTGGATGAGCGAGACGCCCGGTCGAAACTCCTGACTCGGCATCTCGTCGCGCAGCAGAAACGACTGAAGGCAAGGCAGGGAGGTTCAACCCATACGCGACCTGCGCATGGGCAAAAGAACAAAAGAAGAGACTTCTTGGGAGGTGATGGCGCGCTTGGGGTCGCCGCCGGCGGCCAGAAACGCTTCCACCGGGTCAGCGTCGCAGGCGCTCGTCACCACGGACCGGACGGCCGTCAGGAAGAGGAAGTCCAAGTGCCGAGGCCGCTGCTGCTTCAGACGGCGCAGCTGGCGCTCAAACATCGTCTCCTGCAGGCAGAGACAATTGTGCAGCGAGGACTAAAAGGGACAAAGCTGACCGCATTCATGCACTACCGTCTGCCTGTCGCGCTGGAAGGAGGCGGTAGCGGCGGCCACATTCTCCGTACTCGAGGACGACGATTTCGGCGATTTGCGTCCGCTTCCACCGGTGGTGGCGCCGTCGTCATCCACGAAGACGCGCTTCTTCTCGGAATTCCCTAAGACAGCAAAGCACGTGAAGCGTCAGAGTTTGTCAATAAGTTCGCCGCAAACTTTGTACCTGGACTAGAGCTGCCCTTCTGCGAAGGGCGATTCACCGGTTGCACAGCCCATCCGGACGACGATTGGTCGTTCTCGGCGGAATCTTTACAGAATCTACACATCACGCAGCGAGGTGTCTGAACGAGCAGTGGCGGAAATGAATAATATTAATGAAATCCTCCGGCCTGGACGCACAACGAAACCCAACGGACCTTTGGCCAATTCTCATAAGTGCACTGGGGACAGGTCCACTTCTTCAGCTTCTTGGCGACAAGGCGGCTGTCGAAAGAGGCGGAGCGGCTGGAGAACTGCCTGGCGGCGCTCGAGGTCGAAGGGCGCTCGCCCGGCGGCGGAGACAGGCACTGAGGTGGGCTGCCCAGCAGAGCGCTGGTAGAGGAAGCGGGCGGCGGGGAAGTCGGCGGCGTCGCTTCCAGGCGACCGCTGCCACGATCTTCGCGGACCGGTGCCGTCAAGGGCGGCTTCGCCGTCTGGCACTGGACGCACCGCTTCGACTTGGGCCAATTGAGATAGGTGCACTTGTGGCAGGGCCACTTCTCGCCCGCCGGCTCCATTCTGGGCACCGCCGTGGTGGACGGCGAAGACGACGACTCCCACTCGCGCTTCCTCTCCGAGGGTGGGGCGTCCTCGATTCTCTGCGACCGCTGCTGGGAGCGCGGTCGGCGGCATAAGGTGCACTTGCTGGCGACCGGGTAGTTGAGAAAGGTGCAGTACTCGCACGCCCACTTCTCCGGATCCGGCTGCTGTTGCGAGCCACAGATTAGAAGCTTGTCTTTCCGTTGTTGCTGGCCATTGGGCGGAGACATGGTGCCCGAGCGGCTGTCGCCAATCGGAGGAGACACCTGAGGCGGGGTCAAAGACGACGGCGTACTTGACGTGCTCACTGTCACAGTGTCCGCCGACTGTTCCTTCTTCGGAGCCGAAGACGACGACGGCGGCTGTGAGTCCTCCTCTTCCTGCACCTCGTTGTCGCTCATTTCAGTGGTGGGAGAACGAGCGCGACTGCTGAGTTGAAGATGGGCCACTTGCTTGAGCAGTGAATACACTCCCAGCGTCGCTAATCAGCGGCCATCCCCTATCCTGGCTTGACTTCGACCATCAACAGTGCAACTCCATCCCTGCGTCCGGCTACGGCTCACTCTAGCAACCGGCATAGGTGCGATCCAGAATTGGGCCAGGGGGGGGGGTCTTTGGGGTTTTGAGGGGGGGGGGGGGGGTCTCCGGATCAGGAATCCGTTTCCTGATCGGCTCAAAATGGGGGGGGGGGGGGGGGGGGTAGGCAAATTTAACAAAAAATTGCCAAAAATTAGCTATTTTTGCTCTATTTTGATGCGAAATTCATAGAAAATGGCCAAAACCAGGCAAGTCGTCCGGGGGACGCAGTATACTCCACAAATTTGAACTCCTACGCACGGTGACTCCTCTGCTGTTGTGGCCTCCTGGTACTCCCAATCGCAAAAGCAATGCTGAATTCGTGATCTGCAGCCCAAAATACCCCAGATTCGACATACAACACACCTAGCTTCCTATGGACTCGAGGAACTGAAATTCAGCACTTGGGGTACGGTAGCGCACAAATTCGTCACAAGTACGTTCAAACATCATCTAAGCGCTAAACAAATGGCCAATTCGTAATCAGCGCCCCCGAAAACCCCGAGATCGAGTATAATATCGCAGAAGTTGACTTGACACTCACAATTCAAACGGACGCTGCAGGGATACTGTAGCTTCGAAAATTCTTCCAAAACACTTTTCTAGACCAGATTTAAGCGTAGAATCGTTTGAAACTACTTTTGGAACGATTTGGCAACGCATTCGAGCGCTATAGACGCCGAAATGCGAAAATCGCAATTTTCGACCCCAGAGTCGAAAAAGTCACAGTGTAAGAAAGTTTTTTGTGTTTCGCCCGATTTTCTCCGTTCATGGCGCATTCGATAGAGGACATCTGGGAAGGAGCACCAAGAGTGGTCTCGCCGCTCTAGCTGCTACCTAGCTCGCACAGCAGCCAGTCAAAGTTGACCCGGGGCCGAAATTCGCGAATTTTTCAAATTTGGCGCCAAAATTGGTCCCGCAGCGATCCAATTCTTTTTTTGCCAACTCGGCACTATCGAGTACTACAACATATCAAAAGATAGTATATACCATTATATGCAACTTTTTCGAGTTCTACCTTGTAGTATGCCTTTTCAGTACTTTGAAAATTTAAATTTTGGAATTTCCCGCCAACGGGGTCCCGGAGCGTGACCCCGTTTGGTGTCCACCCTGCCCACTTACTAGGCCTACCCAACGCAAAAGACCGTTTGCAAATCGGCCGCTTCACGCGCGAACGCCATCCGGTTAAAATTACTGCGTTTCGCGCACAATCGCTATAATATACTCCACACTTTTTTGTGGAGTATAAACTACGCAAAAATAGCGCCGCAGGCGAAAATTTTGACCAATTTTGGACTGATTTTGGGAAAATTTCCTTAATATTTCCGGCTTCCTCTGGGTAGGGGGGGGGGGGGGTCCGGCGAAAATTTCTAGGGGGGGGGGGGGGGTATCCGGAATTCCCGTCCGGATGGCCAAGGCTAGGGGGGGGGGGGGGGTAACCCCCCCCTATCCCCCCCCCCCATTCGCACCTATGGCAACCGGCTACAAATTATTACCGCATTCGCCTTTGCAATTTCTTTGTGAGCGAAAACTCCCTTCCTTCTGACGCCAATACCCGAACAGCAAAATGAGTCTAGCCTGATTCCACCCGTATAGCACAATTTGAGTATTATGCATAATGTAGCAGACACTACAGACGCCAGTCGATTACGGTCGTTATATGTACAGTATGTCCGATCATCGGAATTGCCTTGCCTAAAAGCCATCCTTTCTGAAGTTTGTTATACGCGATACGTTCGGTCTACTAGTGCTTGTAATTACACAGATGATCGAACATAGTAACTGCTTTCTTTGTTCCCCCACCAGACACAGCGTTCAGCAGCGCGTATGTATGTAGAAAATACCACTTGCTTTGTCTTCCCGAGAGGATTGTGGGCCGTCAACGCAACTAGCATAGGGTAGGCCTAGCAGCTGTTTCTCTCAGCCCTTAATCTGGGTACTTTACCAGTTCTCGTTTCTGCAGTCAATTCGGCTCAGCTTCCCATAGCACCTCTGCGGCGTTTTTCTCCCGCCTGGATAACTCTTTCCAATCTGCAAGAGACTGAAACAAATGCAGAAGTTTTCATTGTTTCGACACCACGGAGCTTCGCACTGACCGCTTGTCAATGAACTTCTTACAAACGTTCTACGATCGTCGTGCTTGGAAACACAAGCAACAATAGATATCAAGACCTTTGAGAAATGGTTATCCAAAAAGGCTGGCACGTCGAGGCGACCCATAACCACTTCACAATTTGATGGTGGCCACCGGTTGTTTTCCGATTGAGTCGTGTGTACGAACGCTGTGGCACCGATGAGCTTGTCCAATCCCAAGATCATTTTCCTGGGACTTCTCTGTTTCACAACCCTTGCTAAAGGGCTCGCGAAGAGCAAGGTCGCGCCCAAAGTGCGAAAACCTCCTCCCGGCGGCTTTGCTTGGGAGAAGGCGGCATGCGGCGCCTACGTCGATTGTCAAACCGAAGTGGAGAGCTTCGCCGATCTCTGCGTCAAGGCGGATCGTAGAGGTGGCGCTTCGAGGGCGTCCGCAGGAGCAGCTGAGTGTAGACGAACCGACTGCCTACTTATAGAAGCTACGGCGGTTGGGCGCCGATCCTAGCACCAACTACAAGCAGCGCAGACGGGAAACGCCTAACTGTCAGCAATGATCACCGCTGACCCAAGGAAGGAGTTGAAGCCAACCTTCTGCAGTGACCAGAGCCCACTTCTTCGGATCTTCTCTTGTGAACCACAGTGCCACTCCGTTGTACTTGT
>JASAMZ010010322.1:5000-15688 GCA_030248115.1 Linhomoeus sp. GSCO2_2
TGCCGAATCGGTTCAAAAGTCTTTCAAACGATTCTACGTTGAAATCTGGTCCAGAAAAGTGTTTTTGGCAAATCTACAGAGCTACAGTAACCCTGCCGCGCCCATTTGAATATTGGGTGTCGGGTTGACTTTCGCAATATTATACTCGATTTCGGGGTTTTCGGGGGCGCTGATCACGAATTTGGCATTCGTTTAGCGTTTGGATGTAGTTTTACCATGCGTATGACGAATTTGCGTGCTACCGTACCACAAGTGCAGAATTTCGGTTCATGGAGTCCATAGAAAGCTAGGGGTGTTGTATGTCGATTCCGGGGTGCTTTGGGATGTAGATCACGAATTCGGCATTACTTTTGCGATTGGGTGTGTCAGGAGGCCACAACAGCAGAGGAGTCACCGTGCATAGGAGTTTAAATTTGTGGAGAATACTGCGTCCCCCGGACGACTTGCCTGGTTTTAAACCCTTGTCTTACGAACAACTTTGTCTGCTAAAAAAATTAATCCCGGGCGATTCCAATGTTGCCCTGCAACAACCGCTCAGAAGTGCGTGTGTCTTGCTCAAAAAAAAATAAGCCCGGGCGATCCCAATGTTGCCCTGCAAGAACCCCACAGAAAGGAGCGTGTCAGAAATAGCGCATGAATAGTGGACTCCGGGCGGGCGCGCATCATATCGGAAAGGCTTCGAAATACTTTACAAAAGTATCCACTCTTTTACTCTTCCACTTTAAAACACTCACAAACCACTCTGTATTAATAAAACAACTCAACTTTTTTAAAACAGCTTGTTCGCTCGGCCTCAGCCGAGCGAACCCTATCAAGAGCTCGGCGTGCGTACGTACGTACGTACGTACGTACGTACGTGCGTACGTACCTACGTCACGCTCGCTTCGGGCTTAATAACTCGCTCGTCTGACGTCGTAGGGTGGAGTTTAAGACATCGTCGAGTAGCCTGAGGACTCCTCTCGCCAACTGAGTGTTCAAAACTGAAATAAGTTTTGAAACTCGCGCGCTACAGTATCCCAAAGTGGGGTCGAGCTCCTGAGCACGAATCTGACAACAAAAAGTTTCAAAAGTTTAAACAGAGAGCTACAGTAACCAAAACGCGTCGAAAACTGGAAACGACACGCTTGCTTCGGGCTTAATAACTCGCTTGTCTGACGTCGCTGGGTTGAGTTCGACACATCGACGGGTAGCGCTCGGACTACTCTCGCGAACTGTGATATCGAAATATTAACAAGTTTTAAAAATTGCGCGCTACAGTATCCTGAAGTAATGTCCGCAGAAAGTCAAAACTTTATAGAACCTAGTCGAATCGCATATCAAAATGAAGCGCCCGACCTCCTGAGCAAGAATCCGACAACAAAAAGTTTCAAAACGTCAATGAGAGGGCTACAGTAACCAAAACGCGATGAAAACTGCAGATTTTGGTTTGTTATATCTTGGCACTCGTGCGTTGTAGAGCGGCGGTCTTGACATCGCTGAAGGAAGAGCTCACTGCAAGCCAACATCAAATCATGCTCACAATTAACCTGTAGTTTTGCGCTAGATTCCAGTGTCTTTTTTAAAATTTAGTCTGAAAAGATGATTTGCTTGGTGTAAAGAATTAAACCCGAGCGATACCAATGTTGCGTAGCAAGACCACTCCAAAAAGTGTAGTCGCGAGGAGAGTCAAAGACGCTGCACGAAACCGGAAAGGGCCTTGCTACAATCTCAGTATAAATTCAAAGCTCAAAACCACTCCGCTTTTTAAAAGAGACTTGTTTCGCCGCGCCTCAGCGCGGCGAGGTGTATATGTTACCGTGACTACCCGGATCCAGTGAAAACCCGGATATCCGGGTTTTCACGGGTCGACTTAGTGAAAACCCGGATATCCGGGTTTTCACTGACGGTTTAGTGAAAACCCGGATAATGTCAAATTATCCGGGTTTTCACTGAAAGTTTAGTGAAAACCCGGATATCCGAGATTTCGTGGGAAGTTCGTGAAAATCATGATGTAGTTGTGTTTCCATCAATCTTTTCGAAGAAACAACCTAGAAATCGACCCTTCTATAGTTTTCAACACTGCTGACGAAACAAGTGCTTTTGAATGGCAAATCGTGCTGTTTGTTCCGCGAAACAAGCGTCGTGGAGTAAAGTGCGAAGCGTGCGATCTTAGCAATACCTTGCATCTTTGCCGAACCGGGCCTTTTACAATGCGCATGACTTTCGCATGATTTGCGGCCAATTGGGACGTCTGCTTCAACAGGGGGCGAAGTATGTGTACGGGGAATACGCATCCCGCTTACAGCTTGCACGTTTACTGAAAGCTGTTGCAAGCGTTAGCAGGGAAGGGGCACAGCCGGCCTAAGCAGGAGGTGAAGTATATGGAGGAGTGTTCACCCCACTTACAGTTTGCACTAAAACTCGGTCGACGTCGCGCCTGGCGGGTCTCAACTGAGGCTTAGCGCGACCACCAACTTCAGGGCGCGCGGAGCGCGCCCTGAAGTCGGTCACCGGTCGCGTTAAGCCTAAGCTTCGACCCGCCAGACTGCGACGCCGACTGACTCTTGTGGACTGTGGGCGCAGGGCGAGCCTAAGCATAGCCTGATTTGGAAGGAACCAAGCGGCCTACAACAATGGAAATAGAGTTCTTGCAGTGTATTGTGCGATTTTGAGCATATCGGAGAATTATCCGGGTTTTCCCTAACCGATCAGTGAAAACCCGGATATCCGGGTTTTCACTAACTCAACAGTGAAAACCCGGATATCCGGGTTTTCACTAACCAACTCAGTGAAAACCCGGATATCCGAGTTTTCACTGAAGACGGGTTCTCCCGGTCACATATATATACGGATGACAATGTCTGTCTGTCTGTCCGTGTGTGTGTCCGTCCGTGGCACCGAAGTAAAATGTGTGACATATGTGGTCAAGTAGACTCGAGGTCGCTGAGTACAGATCCGATGTCCGTTTCTGTTGCTAATTTCGCATTTTCGAGATATTCGCAATTAAAATTCGAAAATGTCAAAAATCGACTTTTTCGTCTGATGCGCTATTTCTTTTCGCTATTTCGCTATGAAATTTCTTCAGAAATGGAAGGAGCATGGACCGCGGATAATTTGTAACACAAAAGAAATTTTTTACAGATGTGGAATTTAATAGAAATACGCGATTATTTGTCAAAATTGTATAAATTGACTAAAATACAAAGTCATTTAATGACGAATGTGAATGCAGAAATGGAAAGGTCGTATGCCAATAAGGATTTGTGATATAGTTTTGCAGTTTTTAAAAATTGCAATTTCGAGATATTTTCAATCAAAATATGGAAATGTCGAAAATCGACTATTTCACCTGATGATATAGCGGCGAAATTTCTTCAGAAATGGAAGGAGCATGGACTGCGGATAATTTGTAATGCAAGAAAAATTTTTTGCAATTATGGAATTTAATAGAACTACGTGATTATTTTTCAAAATTCCATAAATCAACAAAAATAGAACGTCGTTTTTTGACGAATTTGAACGCGGAAATGGTAAGGCCGTATGCCAATAAGAATTTGTGACATAGGTTTACATTATTAATAAATTCCAATTTCGAGATATTTAGAATTAAAATTTTAAATAAATGCCAAAATCGAACAGCTGTTAATTGATGATAATGATGAATGTGCACTCGGAAACAGAAATGCGTACGCTGCGGCTGAACACAGGAATTCGCTCGCACTAAACTTTTGGCAAGTTTTTTTTTGTTGGATGTGACGTTTTCACACAGGTAGGAAACGTCAGATAAACGGCGTCGTATCATGCTGATAACATATAGCGAACGCGGCGATATCACTGAGCTTCAGATCAGCTGTACAGACAACCGTATCGTGGGGATAGGTGCACTTGGCATTAAGGTACACATTCTCAAGACACTTTCTCCAGATGCGGCTAACGATGTGTACAAAGTTCACTATACTGTTCACCAAAATTTGACAGACACAAAGTATAGGTTGAACTTTTTACGCACACAGCTTGTTTTAGACGGCCACATTTTGAATGCTAATGACTTGCGGTAGCATCACTTATCAGAATTGAAATTTTTACAGCTGAAAGACGAGACCTGCGTAATTTTCTACCGTTGGTCCGATTTATTTATGTTGCGTCCATCAAAATTATCATCGTGTTAAATCTGAGGCCGGATTGTCAGCAACTGGAATAGGTAACTTGGTAAGCCGTTGCTTAGCCGCCCCTTTGCCGATTCAGCTAAAATCACCGGCAGTTTGTAAAGCACACAATAAGCTTTTATTTGTGTGCAATCCGGATCGTTAGCTTTTGCGAGGCCCTCGTAACGGTGAGTCAAGTGCTATACGACATATGCCAAACTTGCAGAATTGGGTTGGTCGGCGGCTGGCGCACGTGAACGCTATCTTTGAGACGGCATAGCGGCTGCTTCGTAAGAACTGTTGATTCGCGTTGCACACCAATTGAAAGCTTGTTGTGTGCACACACACAAACTGCCGTTAATTTAATTGGTTCGATTAAGGGGCGTCTAAGTAACGGCGTGCCAAATTATGACAACCGTCAACAATATGGCCCAAAATCCGGCCTCCAATTTAACACAATGATACTTTTGATGGGCGCAACACAAATACCAACGGACCAACGGTAAAAAAAATTACGCAGGTTTTGTCTTTCGACTGTAAAAATTTCAAGTTTAACGAACGACGCCACCACAATTTATTGGCATTCAAAATGTAGCCGTATAAACTAACGCCCTGTATATGTTTGTAGCATTGGTTCTGGCGAGTTGTACCGGGTTTTTCCGCTTAAGCGCCCCCCCCCCGCATAAGCGCCCCGGGGCGCTTACGAGGTTTTCACTGCCACATAAGCGCCCCGGGGCGCTTACGTGGTGCCCAAGTTTTTCGCTACGATGGCAGTAAAATAGAGAACATGATGGGAAAATTTCGCGAGAAAGCTTTGAAGCCTACAACAGCAACACACTTTGAGACGACTTTTGCTGAGCTGCGAAGCTGTAAACTGCTTGATTTGCGCATGTGAGTGGGTCTGCAGAGGTTAAGGAAGTAATTTATGTCGCCCGCATCAAATTATAGAGCCTAAGGTTTCTATTAAACTTCAGTGAAACTGTTGGCCGGCTTGTAGGTGACGTCTTTGGGGCTGGAAGTTGTTAGTTGGACACTCAGACAACCTTATTAATGCAAAGAATACCACAATAGGTCCCCAGAACTCACCTACAGTGACTTCAGAGCATTTTCCGCTTAAGCGCCCCAGGGCGCTTATGTGGCGCCAACTTTAGGTCGCCAGAGGACCCATTTCAACGTAAGCGCCCCGGGGCGCTTAAGCGGAAAAACCCGGTAATTTATTCTGTAGTTTCCAGATCATAATGCTTGTTGTAGCAATTCTCAGCCGTGCGGCTCCTATAATCGAAAGGGCGGGCGGAGAGTACGCCAGAGAGTTCCTGAATAGGCCGAGAATGCTCAGAAGTCACTTGCCGTATGACAAAATGCCCAACACAGAGAAGAACAAGACCAAAATTGCCTTCGTCGTGCGCAACCCGAAGGATTGCCTGGTCTCATACTACAATCATTGCCTTGGTTGGTGTTTTGTATGTATTGCATCCTCCAAATGCCCACCCCCCCGCTTCGAATAACTTCAGGGCTATGAATTTGAATTAGATTTGAATAATAAAACTTGATTTCTCATTCGTTTAGGCCTGAAGCCCTTTGAATACAGAGAAGGCAACTTCCAAGCTTTCGCAGAACACTTCATCGAAGACAAGCTCCGGCTGTAAAAAGTCGAGTCTTTGTACTCTCACTGACATTGTAAAGAGGTGTGATCTTTTGTCGCCGCGCCACAGCGCGGCGAGTGCGACGTGCCAGACGAGCGAGTTAGAGCCGTTTTGCGTTGAAGACATTAGGGTTACTGTAACTCGCGAAATTCATATTTTTGAGTCTCGACTCCTCTTAGCGTAATTATCTGTAAGTCGAGACCTATCCAACGAGCCCAAGATCGTCTCCCAACGGCTTTCCAACGGCGAGATCTGAGGGAGTTACGCACGCATCACGCTTGAACGACGCACGAACGAACGCACGCAGGCGTCGACTTTGTTGTGGCTCTCGCAGGGATCGCCCGGCTGCTGCTGGGCGAAATGAGCGCAGAATTCGATGGATATTTCACGTACTTGAAAAGTTGGCTGCCGCATTTGCATGACGAAAACGTGCTTCTATTGAAGTATGAGGACATGTTGCCCGACCATACAGTGAGTCAACAAAATACTGTAATTCAGGAATATTTGGACGAATTTTATTTTAAGTTTGGCTTTGTGATTTGGTAAGATATTGGCCCCAAATGCTGAAGGTTCTGAGCATTTGGCTGTGAAAGACACACATTTTCGAGTAAACTATCAGCGAAATTTTGTGCTTTGGAACACCGAAACTCAGATTACCTACAAACTTTGTTACACAAATTTCAGCGGGCAGTGGCCGACATCGCGGAGTTCATCGGTGGAAAAGCGCGGGAGTATGCATCCAATTCGAAGAACTTTGAAAAAGTTGTGTTCCGCAGCTCCTTTGCCGAAATGGAGAAGAAGCAAGCTCTGTGGCACGATCAGAGAAAGCGGTATGTGTGCTGATTGGAAGAACAAACGTTCGACTGATATTTGGGCAGAAAGTAGGTCCTAGTGTTTCTCTCCTGAACAAGTGATATAAGTTTTGCTCCACAAATATGTAAATATGTGTTGGAATGTGTTTGAGTCTTTATTGTGTACAACTTAATGTTTACTTCTATTCATATAACAAGTGAGCGTAAAATGTGTTATATTTACAGTCTGTGTAATCAAGTGTGGTTGTTTACTTGATTCATCATGTGTTCATCATGTGTTCAAAACATGTTCTAACTTTCAGCTACTCGACCGACAGACGGCACTCCAAACTGCGCAAGGGCGGTAGGGGCGGCTGGAGAGATCACCTGACGAAAGAGCAAAGCGATCGAATCGACAAGAAATTCGCCACGTTGTTTCGAGGAACGGAAGTCACCAATTGGTGGAAGGAGGACGTCAGCAGCGATTATTGATCGGCTGAGAGTTAGGCGTCGGATGCTAGGAATCGCACGCGCACTTAATGACCATAGAGAATAGATAGACTAGAATTGCTTCCATAGCTTCGCAAGTTTCGTCGTCCTTTGCTTTCAAGTCGGAATGGTGATGGGCTATTCGACGCCGGACGCTGTGAAAACAAGCTCCGGATTAGACGAACAGAATTCGCATTTCTTAATTGAATGCAATGTTGCTGTCTTGGATATCGCCCTGCGCCCACAGTTCACAAGAGTCCTAAGGCATTCGCAATCTGGCGGATGGAAGCTTAGGCTTCACCGACTTTTGGGCGCGCTCTGAAGTTGGTGGCCGCGCTTAGCCTCAGCTGACTGAGCTGAGACCCGCCAGGCGCGACGTCGACAAAGTTTTAGTGCAAGCAAACTGTAAGTGAGGTGAACATTCCCCCATCTGCTTCACCTTCTGCTGAGGCAATGCTGGACGTCCAGATTGCGTACACTGTGTGGTTTCTGGCATGGTTCTTCCTTTCCAATGCGAATTCTGGATGTCGCGCCCAGAATCCGCATCATGCGGAATATGCGGTTTCTGGATGAATGCGGACAGTTGACGTGGCATACCGCAAATCCTCCAATCAATAAACGCTCCTCCTAGATGAAGGTTGAGAAAACAAGCTGTGTGTGTAAAAAGTTCAACCTATACTTTGTGTCTGTCAAATGTTGGTGAACAGTATAGTGAACTTTGTACACATCGTTAGCCGCATCTGGAGAAAGTGTCTTGAGAATGTGAACCTTAATGCCAAGTGCAGCTATCCCCACGATACGGTTGTCTGTACAGCTGATCTGAAGCTCAGTGATATCGCCGCGTTCGCTATATGTTATCGGCATGATACGACGCCGTTGATCTGATGTTTCCTACCTGTGTGAAAACGTCACATCCAACAAAAAAACTTGCCAAAAGTTTGGTGCGAACGAATTCCCGTGTTCAGCGTACGCATTTCTATTTCCGAGTGCACATTCATCAATAAACAGATGTTCTGGCTATCAGACGAAAAGCTCAATTTTGACATTTTTCTAAATTTTAATTCTAAATATCTCAAAATTGGAATTTATTAAAACTGCAAAACTATGTCACAAATTCTTATTGGCATACGGCCTTACCATTTCTGCGTTCAAATTCGTCACAAAACGATGTTCTATTTTGTTGATTTATGGAATTTTGAAAAATAATCACGCATTTCTATTAAATTCCATATTTGCAAAAAAATTCTCTTGCATTACAAATTATCCGCAGTCTATACTCTTTCCATTTCTGAAGAAATTTCGCCGCTATATCATCAGGTGAAAAAGTCGATTTTTGACATTTCCGTATTTTGATTGTAAATATCTCGAAATTGTAATTTTCAAAAGCTGCAAAACTATGTCACAAAACCTTACTGGCATACGACCTTTCCATTTCTGCATTCACATTCGACAATAAATGACGTTGTACAGGGTGTCCCAGCTATCTATCCGGGGTTTCAATCGCTAATAACTTCCGCATTTTCCAACCAAATTCAACAAAATTTTTACACTATGTACACACATTTAGGGAATTTTTGTGTGTCAAGTTTCAGCCTTTTCTGACTAATCTTGCCCAAATGGCAAGGGTTTGTTGAAGATTGGTCAATTTGTGCGGTGAGCAGGTTGAGAACACAAACTTTGCGGCCGCCGTTCTCAAGCTTGGCTTCATATATCAGACCCAACATTGGTCACGACATACTACAGGGTGTGTCTGATGAAGTGTGAAAACTTCGCATCATTTGATCTAACGAACAGCAAGTGGCGGCACTCTGCGCAACGTCACGCCGGAAGCTTCTGCGTCGTGCAGGGAACAGTGCCTCCCATTTCTGACATGACATTGCGCGAAGTGGCACCACTTGCTGTTCTTTGCGTCAGATGGTCTGAAGTTTTTACAGTTGCTCAGAAACACCCTTTAGCATGTCATGCCAAACGATGGACTTGACATGGTGTCTGGAAGGGTGCTGTTCTCCGTTCTTCTTATGCCCTCAGTACAAAATTGACCAATCTTCAACAAACCCTTGCCATTTGGGCAAGATTAGTCGGAACAGGCTGAAACTTGACACACAAAAATTCCCTTGATGTGTGTACATCGTGTGCAAATTTGGTTGGATTTCACTGCAAAATGCAGAAGTTATTAGCGATTGAAACCCCGGATAGATAGCTGGGACACCCTGTATTTTAGTCAATTTATACAATTTTGACAAATAATCGCGTATTTCAATTAAATTCCACATTTGCAAAAAATTTCTTTTGTGTTACAAATTATCCGCGGTCCATGCCCCTTCCATTTCTGAAGAAATTTCGCGGCTAGCGCATCAGACGAAAAAGTCGATTTTCGACATTTTCGAATTTTAATTGCGAATATCTCGAAAATGCGAAATTAGCAACAGAAACGGACATCGGATCCGTACTCAGCGACATCGACTCTACTTGACCGCATATGTCACTGACTTTACTTCGGTGCGACGGAAACACACACAGACACACAGACACACACACACACATTGTCATCCGTATATATACACCTCGCCGCGCTGAGGCGCGGCGAAACAAGCTGTGTGTGTAACAAGCTGTTTTAAAAAAGTTGAGTTGTTTTATTAATACAGAGTGGTTTGTGAGTGTTTTAAACTGGAAGAGTAAAAGAGTGGATACTTTTGTAAAGTATTTCGAAGCCTTTCCGATATGACGCGTGCCCGCCCTGAGTCTACTATTCATGCACCACTTCTGACACGCTCCTTTCTGAGGGGTTCTTGCAGGGCAACATTGGGATCGCCCGGGATTAAATTTTTGAGCAAGACACATGCATTTCTGAGCGGTTGTTGCAAGGCAACATTGGGATCGCCCGGGATTAATTTTTTTAGCAGACAAAGTTGTTCGTAAGACAAGGGTTTAAAAAACAAAAGTATTTCTTTAAGAATGACCGTTCAACAACTGCCTCAACGTAAGCTTTCAAACGGTCGAACGAATGCCGCTGTACAACGTAAGACGAGCGAGTTAGGGCCGATTTGCTGTTTGAACCTTTGAGTTACTGTAACTCGCCAAATTCAAACTTTCGAATCTCGACTTCTCTTAACGGAATGATTAGTGTGACGAAACCTATTCAACAAACTCAGGATCGTCTCTCTACGATGGAAGACGAGCGAGTTAAAGAAGTTTTGCGTTTTGAACTTTTGGGTTACTGTAGCTCGCGATATTCAAACTTTTGAGTTTCGACCAATCGAAGAACAAATGATCAGTGAGTCAAGAGCAATCTAGCAACTCCAGATCGTCTCTCTACGATGCACGCTGAGCGAGTTAGAGCAATTTCTATGCTAAAACGCGAGAATGTCACTTTTCGTGGTGCGTGTTTGCGTAATTAAGAAAATTTTTAATGCCAAACGAAAGAGCACGTCGAGACCTTTAAGTTGACCTATCGCACGCCGCTCTACGACGTAAGACGAGTGACTTAGAGCCGTTTTACGTTTTGACCTTCTGGTTACTGTAGCGCGCGTAATTCAAACTTTTGAATTTCGAAACCTCCTAGCGCAATTCTCAGTGAGTCGAGACCTATCCATAAAATCCAAGATCGCCTTCCTACGACTTACAGCAATACGTGAACTGAA
>JASAMZ010010324.1:0-12278 GCA_030248115.1 Linhomoeus sp. GSCO2_2
CATCCCTAATGGTGCCATGCTTACAGAAGCTCCTTTTGGTCTAACGGTACCGGTAATGCCGACACAGTACAGAGTACCGTAATCCAATCTCCAGAGCGATTCGGGAAATCCTTCAGCACGCCTGTGTGTCGTGATCTCAAAGGTATCTGGGAGCATATGAACAAGCTCACGCGTTGCAGGTGTTGACCTCCCTGCGTCAGTACCACCTGTTGGCCGGCCTGCTGGAGAAGGCCATGAAGTTCGCCTACGAGGACAGATACATCTGGTCTGTGGCTTCTTCTACCTTCTCTGTCTTCCGTTGTTTGTAATTACGCCTCCTTTCTACACAGGACGCAGTTCGCTTTGGCGCTGGCCAGCTACGGTCGGCGTTCGCGGGCGGCGACGGTGCTGAAGCAGCAGTTGGCCGACGACACCCTACTCACTTCTTCTACCGAAGGCGACGCTGGGGGCTGCTTCGGCACTGGGGACAAGACGGCACTTCTCATGCTCGCCGCCCAGATGTCCATAGAGCAACTGGGACTCTACGACGAAGGTTGCTGCCTGTGCTCTGTTACGGTAGCTATGGTGCGCGGTTAGCTCAAGCAAACGGTTCGCGTTTCATGCCATAGTTTTGTGGAATGGGCTTCTTTCTGTCGGGTACTAAGTGCATACAGCACGCAGGCTCACACCAGTTCGACGCGTCGTTCGAACGCCTTCATTCCATTGCAGGGCTCGACTACGCCCGTCGCGCGGTGGAGTCGAGCGCCAACGGCTGGCTGTCGTCGAGGGCGACGCTGCTGGAAGGCCTGGCGCACAGTCGGAAGGCGGACGCCCTGAGCAGTCAACTGGAGAGGGCGGCGGAGCAGCGCCTGGCCCTCGACGCCTTCGAGAGAGCCTGCCGACTCGATCCGAAGGACCATTTGGCCGCCTATCTGCTGGGAGTGCAGTTGGCCATGGCCAGAGACCTGGAGGGCGCCAGGGCCAAATGCCTGGAGGCCCTGGACCTCGGCGGCCAGTTCCCCTCGGCGCTCCTACTGATGGCGCTGCTGCTGACGGCCGAGCAGCAACACGCCGACGCCCTTCATCTGGTGGAGACGGCACTGGACGACCACCCCTCACACTATGGACTGCTGGTCCTTAGGCTCAAGCTGCTCGCAATATTGGGTGTGAACAATATTGTGTAGTGGTGAATTCCAATCGCGAAATGCTACTGCGTCGACTGCTTCAGGCCGAGCGGGCGCTTCTCTGGAGACGGTGCTGGAGCTGCTGCTCTTCTGGAAGGGAAAGAGCGGCTGCGCCGACGACGCTAGCGCCGACCTCTACTCCTCCGTGCCCATACACACCGTTCTCGAGAGGGAAGGTGGGCGCCAGGAAGCTTTTGCATCGTATGGTTCAGACGGCGGTAGGAAACTGTATTGGTCGCATGCTATTGTGCAGGCAGCGTGTCGGCGGTGGGTGGACCGACTCGATCGGCTGTCAGCAGC
Organism: Linhomoeus sp. GSCO2_2; assembly: GCA_030248115.1. NCBI lineage: Eukaryota > Metazoa > Nematoda > Chromadorea > Monhysterida > Linhomoeidae > Linhomoeus > Linhomoeus sp. GSCO2_2. The sequence continues at coordinate 1,464 of JASAMZ010010324.1, forward strand.
CTGTCTCCCAGTCTGGCGGTGGGAGGTCTGGCGCCACCTCAGACTCTGACGGCCGTCAACATTCCCTCGCCTCTGGCGGCGGCCTCGGCCCCATTCCTCCATCCCGTGCCCTCCATGAGCACACTGGACGTCGTCGGCACCACTGGCGAGCGATAAGACCAATTTAAACTTGGCTATTCTGCTCAGAAGATCGGTGTTCCTTTCCAGACCTCCTGGGGTCGACGTACGCGCCCTCTGATCGCGGGCTGGGCGCCGGTTCGGTGGCGACCGGGTGGACTCGAGGAGGCGGCGGCGGACTGGAGAGCGAGACGGCCTTCACCGTCGGCGGAGGCGGGGAATGTCGATCGCGAGGGGGCAGCGTCTTCGGCGCCCAGGCGGACGTCTGGCTGGAGCTGGCAGAGCTGCTGCTCGACCAGGCGGGCAGTAGGCTGGCCGACGTCGGCCGCTGCGTCGACCAGACCTGCGCCGCCTTCCCCAACTCGCACCAGGCGGTCTACCTGAAGGTTGGACGTTGGAAGCGTCTTGACTCACTGTAGATATATATATATATATATATATACGTACAGTAGTTTCTCTACACTCGATCGAGTCTGGTCTCCTTCAGGGTCGGGTTCTGTTACGACGCTTCGAGTTGTCCCTGGCGGGCGGCCCGGGAACTGTGGTGGACGCGAAGCAGCTAGAGGACGCCAAGTTGTGCTTCCTCAGCGCCCTCTCCATCCAGGCGGGGCACGTGGGCTCCCTCCGCCAGCTGGCCAGCGCCTACCATCTGGAGGGCAACCTTCCAATGGCCGAGAAGGCGCTGAGGGACCTCGTCCAGTTGGAGCCCACCGACCATCTGGGATGGCTTCTGCTGGGACAGATGGTGGCCGAACAGCAGCAGCAGCAGAGTTCGACCACAGGTCAAGACAGTGGCAAGGGAAGCGCCGTCGAAGAAGCGGAAGAGTCGGCGGGCTACCCGCAGGCGAGCGACTGCTTCGCGCTGGCCCTGGAGCTGGCGCAGTCGGCGCCGGCCATGCCCTTCGGCCTGCTGCCCAGGCGCATACACTAGCTACACGACTGGAAGTATTCATGTGGTGAGTTGATACATAGGTGGTAGACTAGAGGTGGAGAATTCGTCCCACGTGTTGTTGCATCTGTGCGTTACGTTGTGATGTGGTGGTGTCTAACTGATGGTTGATTCTTATCGAATATCGCCTGGGTCTGTCTGGTAGGCCGGAGTGATTTGTCGATTCCAGTTAAGAAGGCAAGTAAACGACCTATCAAACTTCGTTAGGAGCGCGATAATTGTGAAGAGTGCGCTCAGAGACAGCGAAGCGGTCTGTTTTGCCTGGAAGATAGTCGGGCATTTGGTTTATCGAAAAGCGACGGCAAAATCAACACAACCCGCCAATCTTTGGTACTTTCTGGGGAATGGAGCAATACGCAGTACGCACTATACGGTGTCTAATTGACAACGTGCGGTCGGTGGGAAACGACGGGCCCTGTAGGCGAACTTTCGACGAACGAAGCGCGATTGAATTTTGGACGAAGGAGGAGCGAACGAAAAAGAAAGCATTCAAGGACGCAAACAATCGGGAAGCAACCGGAGGGCACTCAGAGTGGAGGTAATTGCGACCCGCCAATCGTAGCATCACGAACGTCTTCTTGTCGGCGCTCCTCCAACACCTGGTGCTGTCCGCCAAACAAGATGGACGTAGCCCAGATGGCGCACGGCGGCGTGCGAGTTGAGCTTCTTGACGATGGAAGCGAGCTTGCAGTTGCTGCGGATCAGCACCGTCTCCAGTCCTCGCCCGCGGGCGGCACCTTCAGGTAGCTGGTCACGAACATCTGGATCATGCGGAAGCGACCGTCGATAGAACTGGTGTTGGCTTGGATCTCCAGACTGACTGCGCAAATGGGCCCAGCGGCCGCAGAGCGCCTTCGCCTCCCTGCGCTCTCTCGGGCTCCGCCCACTTGGCGCTTTCTCCATAGTGTTCCAGCAGGTTGGTACGCGCAGTGCAGCCGCCAAAGCTCGCCGTTGTCGCCCATGAGCCTTGAAGGCAACCCAGCGCTCGTGCTGTTGCTGCGGCGCTGCAAACGGCAGCGATTGAGTTCGTTATCTATGTTGGCCGCTTCGCTCGCACAAGAAACAACAAAACCTACGGATTCGCGCTTTGAACAGGCGCTGCGTCGTCCGTCTCCACCGCTTCGTCTCGACATCTTCGGAGTGAGGAGCTCAGTCAGCTACATTGCAGGTAGCAAAGACTGATTTCTGTAACAGAGAGAACCTCAACGCGTAGGAATGTAAGTTTGAAACGCGAGAGCTCATTGAAAGAACCAATACCGCGTATACTAAGTATACATAAGTTTGAATTCAAAACTACACTACGGTAGATCAATTGATACCTCTAGTGTGGATGGACTAGGTTGGGTCTCGAAACGATAATTGTTTGAAAATTTGAATGCGAAGGAAGTGCACTGAAACGTTCGTCAAGATCGTTCTTCGGGTTGTGATCGTATCAGCGTAAACTTGCTTTGAACAGGGCGAAATCGTCAATCGTGTGAGGTGAAAGTGGAACTGGGATCGCCTTGCCCTTCACCCTCTCAAGGTGACAAATTGCATTGCCGAAGTTGGCTTATCTGTTCCTAGTTGTCTTGCAGCTGTAACCAGCGCTCGTTTCTTAACGTTATGATGACCACCGAGCACTTTGCGGATTATTATAATCCATTTGGCGGATTATGTCGATTTTGCGATCCGCTGGGCCGATTGAGCTGAAATTTGGACAGGAGTTCGGACTCGAGATGCCGAACACATATCAGAAGAGAAAATTCAACCAGGCAAGTCGTCCGGGGGACGCAGTATACTCCACAAATTTGAACTTCTACGCACGGTGACTCCTCTCCTGTTGTGGCCTCCTGACACCCCCAATCGCAAAACTAATGCCGAATTCGTGATCTACATCCCAGTATACCCCAGAATCGACATACAACACCCCTAACTTCCTATGGACTCGTAGAACCAAAATTCTGCACTTGGGGTACGGTAGCATGCGAATTCGTCATAGGTACGCTTAAACATCATCTAAACGCTAAACGAATGCCAAATTCGTAATCAGCGCCCCCGAAAACCCCGAAATCGAGTATAATATCGCGAAAGTCGACCCGACACCCAATATTCAAATGGACGCGGCAGGGTTACTGTAGCTCTGCAAATTTGCCAAAAACACTTTTCTGGACCAGATTTTAACGACGAATCGTTTAAAACCACTTTTGAACCGATTCGGCAACGCATTCGAGCGTTACAGACGCCGTAACGCGATAATCGCAATTTCCGACCCCGGAGTCAAAAAAGTTGCGGAAAAATAACTTTTTTGTGTTTCGACCGATGTTCTTCGTTCATGGCTCATTCGATAGAGGGCATCTGGGAAGGAGCAACAAAAGCGGTCTCGCCGCTCTAGCTGCTACCTAGCCCGCACAGCAGCCCGTCAAAGTCGGAAAAGAACCAAAAATCGCGACTTTTTCAAATTTGGCGCCAAAATGGGTCCCGCAGCGACCCAATTCTTTTTTTGCCGGCTAGATATTATCGAGTACTACAACATATCAAAAGATAGTATATACCATTATATGCAACTTTTTCGAGTTCTACCTTGCCCAACCCATTTTTCAGTACTTTGAAAATTTAAATTTTTGAATTTCCCGCCAAGGGGGTCCCGCAGCGTGACCCCATATGTCGTGCAGGTTGCCCACCCACTAGGCCTACCCAACGCAAAAGACCGTTTGGAAATCGGCCGCTTCGCGCGCGAACGCCGTTGACTCAAAGTTTCTGCGTTTCGCGCACAAACGCTATATACTCCACTTTTTTTGTGGAGTATAAAAATTCCTTCGCGTTCGCGAGATTGGGCGATTTAGACCATTTCGGCAACTTTGACATTGCGTTGCAGTCGAACTCGTCGTCGTGCAAAGTTGCTGTAATTGAATAAAGTTCTTATCTTTGTACCCTTTATCACCACATCAAATTTCAGCTCAATCGATTGCGATCCAATTTTTGCAAATCGGTGAAATTATCCATTTCTTCAAACATGGATTACAGCCGAATGAGCTGAAATTTGGTGTGGCAATAGAGGGTACAAAGATAAGTACTTTGTTCAATTACGCCAACTTTGTAGGACGACGTGTTCGACTGCAGCGTGATGTAAGTTGCCGAAATCGTCTGACATCAAATTTAATCCTATATCTCGCGAACGCGAAGGAAATTTTTAATTATACTCCACAAAAAGTGTGGAGTATATAGCGATTGTGCACGAAACGCAGAAAATTACAGTCAACGGCGTTCGCGCGTGAAGCGGCCGATTTGCAAACGGTCTTTTGCGTTGGGTAGGCCTAGTGAGTGGGCAGGGTGGACACCAAACGGGGTCACGCTCCGGGACCCCGTTGGCGGGAAATTCAAAAATTTAAATTTTCAAAGTACTGGAAAATGGGTTAAACAAGTTAGAACTCGAAAAAGTTGCATATAATGGTATATACTATCTTTTGATATGTTGTAGCACTCGATAGGGCCGAGGGTGGAAAAAATGAATTGGATCGCTGCGGGACCCATTTTGGCGCCAAATTTGAAAAATTCGCGAATTTTGGCCCCGGGTCGACTTTGACGGGCTGCTGTGCGAGCTAGGTAGCAGCTAGAGCGGCGAGACCACTCTTGTTGCTCCTTCCCAGATGTCCTCTATCGAATGAGCCATGAACGGAGAAAATCGGGCGGAACACAAAAAACTTTCTTACACTGCGACTTTTTCGACTCCGGGGTCAAAAATTGCGATTTTCGCATTTCGGCGTCTATAGCGCTCGAATGCGTTGCCGAATCGTTCCAAAAGTGGTTTCAAACGATTCTACGCTTAAATCTGGCCCAGAAAAGTATTTTTGAAAAATTTGCAGAGCTACAGTATCCCTGCCGCGTCGGTTTGAATTTTGGGCGTCGGGTCGACTTTGCCAATATTATGCTCGATTTCGGGGTTTTCGGGGGCGCTGATTACGAATTTGGCATCCGTTCAGTGATAGATGATGTTTGAACGTACCGACGACGAATTTGTATGCTACTGTGCCCCAAGTGCAGAATTTCAGTTCCCGGAGTCCATAGGAAACTAGGGTTGTTGTATGTCGAATCTGGGGTATTTTGGGATGTAGATCACGAATTCAGCATTGCTTTTGCGATTGGGGGTGCCAGGAGGCCACAACAGCAGAGGAGTCACCATGCGTAGGAGTTCAAATTTGTGGAGTATACTGCGTCCCTCGGACGACTTGCCTGGTTTTCTCTTCTGATATGTGATCGGCATCTCGAGTCCGAACTCCTGTCTAAATTTCAGCCCAATAGTCCCAGCGGATCGCAAAATCGACATAATCCGCCAAATGGATTATAATAATCCGCATTCCGCAAAGCTCGGTGGTCATCATAACGTTAACATATCTTCTTTCAGAACCGCCAATATCAGGACAGTGGAGAATGCCGAAGCGTAAGGAGGCGCCAGCCCCGCTCAGCAGCTTGCCTACGCCTCGAGGAAAGAAGCGCAAAGTGGCCGTTCTCCCAGGTGGAGTGAAGTTGTGGTTCCATCGCAGTTGTGCGCTCACGAACCTTGCTATCAGCAAAGACACCCTTCGCAGATGCTCGAGGGTCGACTGGCGAGCCTGGAGAGACGCGCGCCTGCCACATCGATCGCCTACCAGACGAGATTCTCGTGAAGATCCTGGGATACACCGCTGGCGACATCAAAGACGCGGCGTACCTTCGATTGATTGCCAAGCGGTGGCTGTCGGCCTTTCGTACCGCCTTCCCTGTGGTGGAAGCTCGCCTTCTGGTCAGAGAAGTGACGCCAACGCCGCCATCCTTCCGCGACTTCTGCGGGATGCCGGTGGCCGCTGCTACGCTTCAAATGGAAGTGGTGACGCGCAGTGGCGGTCGAAGCCAGTTCCTTTTGCTGCGAGGAAGACAGGCCTACGAGACCAAGAACCACAAGGAGCTGCATCACCTCAGTGCCATCGGGGGTCTCTGCGCCGACTGGAGGCAGCTGGAGAAGCTGGAGGTGGACTTTGCCCGCTGTCGGTCTTCGGAAACGCGCTTCGCCGGTCGTCTCCTGCCAGCGGTCAGCCATCTAGCCCGAGCCGCCCTCGAGGCCCAACTCCAACGCCTGACGCTTACCACCATCCGCGTGGACACGGCTGGTCTCATCGACTACGACGTCGAGCATCCTCCCGCTCCTTTGCACCGCCTGGTCGACCTGTTGTCTCTCGGGTCCACGTTGCAAGAACTGCGCATTATGAGGGGCAGCTTCTTCTCCTGGACCTCCCTTCGGTCCATTCTCTGTCGACCTTCAATGTCGTCGTCGCTGAAGCGTCTGGAGCTTCAGGAGCTAAGGCTTCCAATGAAAGATATGGCTTCCCAGCCACACTTGACGGCCCTGACGGAGATCAAGCTGGGCGAATTCCAGCAGGACATCACCGACAAGGACTGCTCCCTTCTGCTGCCCCTGGCGGAGTCCGCGCCGAACCTGCAGACCATCCTGCTGCTCTCGTCTAGGGTGCGCGATGTCCCCAAAGGCGCTGTGATCAGCTACATGCAGCTGGTGAAGCGCTGTCGCCACCTGCACCGACTCGGGATCTCGGGCTTGGATGTTTACGGAGAAAGAGCAATGAAGTCGGAGGACTGCCGCACCTGGCGAGCCGAGACGGTCGACTGGCACGTCTCCCAGCGGGGAGAGATCGATCTCACGCCCCCTCTGACCAAATACGACCGTGGCCTTTCGTCGTCTTGTTATTGTCAAGGCGGTGCTCTGGACGTTCGACCTTCGGCCCTGATCCAGGTCTTGCCGTGAGTGCCGTGAAGCAGCCCAACAGGTTTCTCGCGTGTCCAGTCCGTCCAAGTTTGCCTCTTTGCAGTTTGCTCATTTCTGTCCGGTTTATTTGTTAGTGCCTGTGAGAGAGGAAGAGGAGGATTGCAGATGGTCGGTCACGAAGGAGCTTCTGCGATCGTTGATATGGTAAAAGGTCGTTCAACTGCTCGCTCTCTCTTTGTCTGTCGTCTGTCGTTTAACGTTATGATTACCACCGGACATTTTGCGGATTATTATAATCCGTTTGGCGGATTATGTCGATTGTGCGATCCGCTGGGCCGATTGGGCTGAAATTTGGACAGGAGTTCGGACTCGAGATCACATATCAGAAAAGAAAATTCAAAAATTCCTTCGCGTTCGCGAGATACAGGTTTAAATTTGACGTCAGACGATTTCGGCAACTTTGACATCGCGCTGTAGTCGAACTCGTCGTCGTGCAAAGTTGCTGTAATTGAATAAAGTACTTATCTTTGTACCCTCTATTGCCACACCAAATTTCAGCTCATTCGGCTGTAATCCATGTTTGAAGAAATGGATAATTTCACCGATTTACAAAAATTGGATCGCAATCGATTGAGATGAAATTTGGTGTTGCCATATAGGGGACAAAGAGTGAGTTTTATTCAATTACAGCAACTTTGCACGACGTCGCGTTCGACTGCAGCGCAATGTCAAAGTTGCCGAAATCGTGTTAATCGCCCAGTCTCGCGAACGCGAAGGGGTTTTTGAATTTTCTCTTCTGATATGTGATCAGCATCTCCAATCCGAACTCCTGTCCAAATTTCAGCCCAATCGGCCCAGCGGATCGCAAAATCGACATAATCCGCCAAACGGATAATAATAATCTGCAAAATGTCCGTTGTGGTAATCATAACGTTAATTCGCCCTACAGTCGCTTCGAGCAAGGCAGATCTGGTGGGATGACTTGCAGCGGGCCGAGGTACCACCTCAGCGGTACAGAATCGGCTTCTTCATCCTCACCTGCTAGAGGAATGCCGCCCTCAGAAATCGGCCAATCGAACGAAAGACGGCTTCGACAAGCAGCGATGCCGCTCAGTCGACTTTCCGTGAAAGGTAGCGCTGCTACCTTTGGCAGAGGGCAGTGGTGGTTGTCACATAATCGTTCGGTTGGTCTTTGGGCTATTAATGAATTGAATTAACCAGGTTCGGATTCGGTTGAATGTTACGCAAATTGTACATACCGTACTTCAAAGCGTGCACAACCACAAACGAAACCACAAGTCCTCAACAAAACGGAAGAGCGAGCGACTGCAGACCAAAGCTCGAATGGTTGAGGAGATGAGTCTCCCCGACAAGTGACAGTAGGGCGAATTAACGTTATGATTACCAACGGACATTTTGCAGATTATTATTATCCGTTTGGCGGATTATGTCGATTTTGCGATCCGCTGGGCCGATTGGGCTGAAATTTGGACAGGAGTTCGGATTGGAGATGCTGATCACATATCAGAAGAGAAAATTCAAAAACCCCTTCGCGTTCGCGAGACTGGGCGATTAACACGATTTCGGCAACTTTGACATTGCGCTGCAGTCGAACGCGACGTCGTGCAAAGTTGCTGTAATTGAATAAAGTTCTTATCTTTGTACCCTCTATTGCCACACCAAATTTCAGCTCAATCGATTGCGATCCAATTTTTGTAAATCGGTGAAATTATCCATTTCTTCAAACATGGATTACAGCCGAATGAGCTGAAATTTGGTGTGGCAATAGAGGGTACAAAGATAAGTACTTTATTCAATTACAGCAACTTTGCACGACGACGAGTTCGACTACAGCGCGATGTCAAAGTTGCCGAAATCGTCTGACGTCAAATTTAAACCTGTATCTCGCGAACGCGAAGGAATTTTTGAATTTTCTTTTCTGATATGTGATCTCGAGTCCGAACTCCTGTCCAAATTTCAGCCCAATCGGCCCAGCGGATCGCACAATCGACATAATCCGCCAAACGGATTATAATAATCCGCAAAATGTCCGGTGGTAATCATAACGTTAAACGACAGACGACAGACAAAGAGAGAGCGAGCAGTTGAACGACCTTTTACCATATCAACGATCGCAGAAGCTCCTTCGTGACCGACCATCTGCAATCCTCCTCTTCCTCTCTCTCACAGGCACTAACAAATAAACCGGACAGAAATGAGCAAACTGCAAAGAGGCAAACTTGGACGGACTGGACACGCGAGAAACCTGTTGGGCTGCTTCACGGCACTCACGGCAAGACCTGGATCAGGGCCGAAGGTCGAACGTCCAGAGCACCGCCTTGACAATAACAAGACGACGAAAGGCCACGGTCGTATTTGGTCGGAGGGGGCGTGAGATCGATCTCTCCCCGCTGGGAGACGTGCCAGTCGACCGTCTCGGCTCGCCAGGTGCGGCAGTCCTCCGACTTCATTGCTCTTTCTCCGTAAACATCCAAGCCCGAGATCCCGAGTCGGTGCAGGTGGCGACAGCGCTTCACCAGCTGCATGTAGCTGATCACAGCGCCTTTGGGGACAGTCGCGACCTCAGACGAGAGCAGCAGGATGGTCTGCAGGTTCGGCGCGGACTCCGCCAGGGGCAGCAGAAGAAGGGAGCAGTCCTTGTCGGTGATGTCCTGGCTGGAATTCGCCCAGCTTGATCTCCGTCAGGGCCGTCAAGTGTGGCTGGGAAGCCATATCTGTTTCATTGGAAGCCTTAGCTCCTGAAGCTCCAGACGCTTCAGCGACGGACGACATTGAAGGTCGACAGAGAATGGACCGAAGGGAAGTCCAGGAGAGAAGCTGCCCCTCATAATGCGCAGTTCTTGCAACGTGGACCCGAGAGACAACAGGTCGACCAGGCGGTGCAAAGGAGCGGGAGGATGCTCGACGTCGTAGTCGATGAGACGAACCGTGTCCAGCGGCGGATGGTGGTAAGCGTCAGGCGTTGGAGTTGGGCCTCGAGGGCGGCTCGGGCTAGATGGCTCACCGCTCGCAGGAGACGCCCGGCCAAGCGCGTTTCCGAAGACCGACAGCGGGCAAAGTCCACCTCCGACTTCTCCAGCTGCCTCCAGTCAGGCGCAGAGACCCCCGATGGCACTGAGGTGATCCAGCTCCTTGTGGTTCTTGGTCTCGTAGGCCTGTCTTCCTCGCAGCAAAAGGAACTGGCTTCGACCGCCACTGCGCGTCACCACTTCCATTTGAAGCATAGCAGCGGCCACCGGCATCCCCGCAGAAGTCGCGGGGAAGGATGGCGGCGTTGGCGTCACTTCTCTGACCAGAAGGCGAGCTTCCACCACAGGGAAAGGCGGTACGAAAGGCCGACAGCCACCGCTTGGCAATCAATCGAAGGTACGCCGCGTCTTTGATGCCGCGAGCGGTGTATCCCAGGATCTTCACGAGGATCTCGTCTGGTAGGGCGATCGATGTGGCAGGCGCGCGTCTCTCCAAGGCTCGCCAGTCGACCCTCGAGCATCTTGCGAAGGGTGTCTTTGCTGATAGCAAGGTTCGTGAGCGCACAACTGCGATGGAACCACAACTTCACTCCACCTGGGAGAACGGCCACTTTGCGCTTCTTTCCTCGAGGCGTAGGCAAGCTGCTGAGCCGGGGCTGGCGCCTCGTTACGCTTCGGCATTTCTCCACTGTCCTGATATTGGCGGTTCTGAAAGAAGATATGTTAACGTAATGATGCCCACCACAGCTTTGCGGAATGCGGATTATTATAATCCATTTGGCGGATTATGTCGATTTTGCGATCCGCTGGGACTATCGGGCTGAAATTTCAGACAGGAGTTCGGACCCGAGATGCCGATCACCAATCAGAAGAATGCAGGCATGCGTTCCGAGGGACGGAGTATTGTCCACAAATTTGAACTCCTACCCATGGTGACTCCTCTGCTGTTGTGGCCTCCTGGCACCCCCACTCGCAAAAGCAATGAGCAATACGAAAGAACTGAAGGAAGTACTACATACACCAAA
>JASAMZ010010327.1:0-11299 GCA_030248115.1 Linhomoeus sp. GSCO2_2
TCGTCCCGCCCCTACCGTACTCCCCCACCGCCAAACGAGCCGCAATATCGCGCGCCCCACCCCTACCGTACTCCCCCTCCCCCAAACGAGCCGAAATATCCCTCGCCCCTCCCCTACCGTACTCCCCCTCCCCCAAACGGAGTGAAATCTCACTCGCCCCCGCCCCTAGCATATCCCCCTCCATCAACTGACCCTAAATATCACTCGCCCCTCCCCTACCGTACTCCCCCTCCCCCAATCGGAGTGAAAAGCTCACTCACCCCCGTCCAATAGATTCGCCTCCGACGCGTAGTCCCCCCTCTGTGCGCCGGGGCTGGAAGGGAGTTTGGCGGACAGAAGGGCCGTTATTTGAGTTAATTAAAATTTGTATTATTTAGGTATAATAAATAAAATTACGGTAGCCGCTTATCTAATAGGGGAGGCGTCCCTGGGAGTCTTGTGCACGTGCAGTCTGCCAATATGCCGAGAGGGGTGCGCTTATTAGAGACCCTTTCCCCCTCTCTCCAGAACAGCCCAATTGGACCGCTTAGGCTTAGAGGAGCGCACTCCTTCCCTGGGCTTTGAATTCCAAGCACTTTTCACCAGGCTTGCGTCCTGCAATCTACAGCCACAGTTTGAATCTGGCGGTGGAAAATCACGCCCAGTACATTCCACCAAAGACCGGCCAGCACCGGCCCAAAAATCTACTAGGGAGGCCAAAGAAATCACAACACCCAGATGCTTGGGCTTATTCGAGGGGGTGCGCTTATTAGAGACCCTTTCAGCCTTAGGCTTACACATAGTTTGAATCTGGCGGAAAAGTCACCGGCACACAGACCAGCCCTTAGGCTTAGGGGCCAGCAGCAAGGGGCCGAAAGACCGGCCAGCACCGCCCCAGAAACCTCCTATGCTTCAGCACACCGCCCCAAAGAGCCCACAGGGAGGTTGAAAAAATAAGCGCCCCCCCCCTCCAATAAGCGCCCATCTTTTGTTAGTACCAGCAGCACTAGCACTACCATATGTGCTCTGTGACCATTCCTAACACAAGTTTTGGCTACATATGGCAGCACTACTACTAATTGCAGGTATTCTGATCAAATGCTATACAGTTTCAGTCTGAAATCTGTGCAGCTGTGCGCAAAAATGTGTCAACAACGGAGAATTTTGGTGAAATTTTGGCACTCCTGAGGGGCCGAGTTAATAAGCGCCCCCCCTCGAATAAGCGCCCCCCTCCAATAAGCGCCCCCCCTAGAGGTAGGTTGACAAAATAAGCGCCCAGGGCGCTTATTGGAGGATTTACGGTATGTACAGTGTCACCATTTCTAACACAAGATAGGGCTATCCTATGACAGCGCAGCATTAGTCATACATAGGTATTCTGATCAAAAGCTATACAGTTTCAGTCTAAATTCTATGCAAATGCACACGAAAATTTGAAAACAACGGCGAATTTAGGGAAATTTCATCATTCTCGCTGGGTTGAGTTAATAAGCGCCAACCCCCTCGAATAAGCACCACCCCCCACCCCTCTGCTGATAAGCGACCCTCCTAGAAGTAGGGTGACAAGATAAGCGTCCAGGGCGCGTATTGGAGGAGTTACGATGAATGAAAACAAAACATACGCATCCAGCGATACATTTGTGCCCTATCGCACCTGTTTTAGATCTCAGTTTCAAAGCAACTCATTCTCCCACCTAAACTCGGCGTTCATGGCGATGTAAATGATCAGTTTCCAGGCAGCACCTCCGATAGCCACCCACATTAGGCAGAAGTGAAGGGACTTTATGTGCACGGGGGCCCAGGCCGACTCGAATATTCTCAGGCAGACCCAGGGCAGCCAGCTGATGGCAAAGGATAGAATCACGGCGAATGTAAGCATGAAGTTAGGGTCGGTGTCCAGAAGAGAGCGCTGGGCGTCCTCCAGTTCGGCGGGATTCCTGTACAAATTGTTATGCAATTTTGCTGCACTATTCCATTCAGAGTGGCCAATAGAAACTTCAACAAGTTTCAGTTTCAGGGTACAGTCAGTTAACTAAAACTGAATCGAAACTGGTGCGGACTCCATGACTGAAACTGAAACTGAAACTCAAGAGGCGTCATAACTGTTTACTGAAACTGAAACTCATCCAGAATCGTAATTTTAACTGAAACTAATATGAGTTTCTATTGGTCGCCCTGATCCATTTCATTGCACTTTGTCATTTCTATTGTGTTTTCAGTTAGTGTAGCATTGTGTTTTGATTTACTTTTCAAAGACTTCCTGTTCAAGGCATGATTTTCTACCAATTCGTTTCGTATAAACCGGGTGATTCCGTGGTGTTTCTGTGATATTCTTACTTGCCGACCGCTGAGAAGGCAGAAATTATGATATTCAGCAGTTTGCCATAATTAATTAAAATTTCCGTTGGTACGCCTAACTCATATCGCAAATCCTCTAATAAGCGCCCCTCCTAGAGATAGGTTGAAGAAATAAACGCCGATGGCGCTTATTAGTGGATTTACGGCGTTTTAGTGTTTGTGATATTCTGTATTTCCCTCAATATTTTTCAATTTGTCTCACCAGGCGCTCTTGAACATGACCCAGTAGCACAGTCCAATGATGATCAGGCTGGGGCCCACCACCAGAACAGCGATGCTGCAGGTGTACTCGGTTGTGGAGCGAGCGCTGAGCATGCACAAGTAGGCCTCTTCATAGTAGACGGACTTCATGTCGGCAAATAGGATGGGACTGTTCAGAAGCACGGCCGCCAACCAGGAGAACAAAATCCAGCACTTGCAACGGGTGACCGTGTGCTCGATTTCGTACCTGCGATTTGCGGAAATTGTAGGTAGCAAAGTTGTAAGGTAAAATCTTGAAATTCAATGTTGATCTCGCGTCACCCCATCACTCAATGATGGTTCTATCACTACTCCGGAACGCAGGCTGATGAAGTATGCAATAAGCCCTCCTACAGAAAACCACTTCGGTACGACAACATATTGAAACATAAAACTGGATTTACGAAACCGCCTAGCATGTATTCTATTGTGCTACAGTAATGCTATACAGCACTCATCACGTACCGCTAAGTATCAAGCAAAGTGAATGAACCTGGCAGGTTTCTGGAGAGCATAGAATCTGTCAGCACCAATCCAGACGAAAAGAAAGAGAATACTGCAGATTATCACAATCTCCAAGTAGGACTGCAGCTTGCACAGCCCTGAAGAACGAAGAGTTTAGGGCAACTTCTTGACAACAAAATTCATTCCCGATGCCAGTTCGGACGGACTAATTAAGATCTTGAAGTTGGAAGTGAAACGCAGAAATAGCTACAAAGATACAGTATATTGAAAACTTCCTCACAGGACTCCTCTCCCCAATATCTCCAATTCTTGTCGAGCGCCGCGTACAGTGCGAATGGCGTCACCAGGGTTCCAGCCAAGAGGTCACTGACTGCCAGACTGACCAGATAGTAGCCGATGACGTCTTTCAGTGAATCATTGGAGATTATGACTCCAATCGTCAGCAGGCTGGTTATCACCAGCAGCAGCGTGATCACGGCCACAGCTGAGGCCGTGGCCAGAGTCCATGTGTCTGCAGTGATCACATGGTGGATGGCCACTGCAGCTGGCTCGGGCTCCATATTACTCAGTAGAGTGGTCAGTATTCTCGTATCTTCAGAGACTAAGGAACCGTAGGATAGCGTCTTAGCTCCTGGCTCTGCAACGGTGGTACTACGAGGGCCCTTTCTCTCTCCCCGTTATAGGGTCGGAGTGGCACTTTGGCAAATTGCCTCATTCATTCCCAGGCGCGAACCGCCCTTCACTCCACTCTCTCTCTCTCACTGGAAGTGTAAACAGAAATTCAATTCCCCTCCCGTGCCGCCACTTGACTTTCCATGCAAAAGGAGTGTTCCAACGCAGTGGGGGAGAAATGAAGTGTCAATGGCACCTGTGCGTGCGTCGTGGCATGCACGAGGCTAGAGTTTCAGTGGTCGGTCTTCCCTGTCTGGAAAAGGCGACATTGGACTACCTTAAGTTTTCCAATAAGCGCCCCTCCCCCCCACCCCCCTCGAATAAGTGCCCCCTCTCGAATAAGCGCCCCTCTTAGAGGAAGGTTGAGAAAACGAGCGCCTTTCCAATGAGCGCCCACCATTTGTAAGTACCAGTACTACTGACACTACCATACATGCTCTGTTACGCTTTCTAACACAAGATAGGGCTATCTTTGACAGCACAACGACTAATGCTAGGTATTCTAATCAAAAGTTTAACAGTTTCAGTTCTATGCAAATGTATACAACAACGTGACAAGAACTGGAAATTTTGGGGAAATTTTGGTACCCTCGAGGGGTTGAGTTAATAAGCGCCCCGCCCCCTCGAATTAGCGCCCCTCCATGTTGCAGAATAAGCCCCCAGGGCGCGTATTGGAGGATAAACGGAATGTAAGCACGTGCAAGGGACGGAAAGGAAGCGCATACAAGCACGGCCGACTTCCCCTAGCCTGGGAGGGAAAAGTGTTTACCAATCAGGGCACAAAGTCCGGGAACACGTGTCATACGTAAATGGATTTCCGGAGCGGCAGTGCGCGTAGGCAGGCCCGGGGATTGGGAGAGATTTTGGCAACTTATGATAGCCTTGTCAAACGACAGTCTTCCAACTTGCATGGCAGTGGATGAGGAAAGGAGTCAAATTTTGTACCTATCATAAACGTACCTGCGCCAACCAACGTTGTAAATACAGGAACGAAACTCGTGACAGATTTCTATGGCAGTTTCCCGGCGTTCAGCAAAGCTTGCAGGTACTTGACTATATGCGGTGGTGTAATCAGAAAACTTTGAACCTCTGACAAACTTGGAGTTACTTGCCATTGCCCATTCCAACCGCTAAGCAATAACGGAACACGTGCGTACACCCCTTTAGATCTGGCGACGTCTGCAGACGTCTGCTAACTTGGCTAACTTGGGTTGGCAGTGCACTCCTCAGCAGGTTTTCAACCGCAAAACCAAGTTAGCGAGTTAGCGGTGAATTGACTGCTAACCCAGCAGGATATAAGGGGATATTCTCTACTCGAAACCCTAGTTGGCAATGGCCTTTACTCGAAGTGCCCTTCTCCCATGCTCATGTATGTGGTCACACCCATTATTCAGCAGGTCCTCTGTCTATCCCTCTCCTCTTTCCTGTCCTACGTATGTGCAAACCCGCGCAATGAGAGAAGATTGATGGAATGGCGGTATACACCGATCTTCCCTCACATGGACGCACACACAAGCTACATGTTATGGGGAGCTTATAGAGCAGGATAGTAGTACGTGTTTCTCCCTTGGCTTTGGAAAATCAATCAGGTGAAAAGCCTTGGCGCGACATGGGGGGATGAGACTCCTTTCTAGTCTATAGTAGGGCGGCATAACCGTCCTTAGAGCGTGATAGGGCCTAGAGAGAAGGAAGAAGAAGGATCGACCGTTTGCTTGACGCCCTGCACGTTTGTCTCTCCGCTGGAAGAGAAGACTGAAGAGTCACGGATTGGCAATGGCAGTCTGGGGAGCCTCCTTCCCCCTCTGACGCAACATCTGTGATGTACAGTAGGCGCTGGGAATAGCAGGCGGGCCATGTTGTACACTGAAGCGTGTGCAATTGTTGAAATCTGCTTCACTGGAGAGAGGGGAGGGGGGATGGTGGTTGCACAACGGAGTTTTTAAGATTGCGGTTAACGAAATTCAGTAAGAGAGCCACACAGCGCAGACGACGTTAGTTTCGGTGAATGCTAAAATCAGCTGTAGACGAGACGATGTGTCTTGTAGCCTTGACTTCCACGACGCAGAAAGCCCCGCAAACGTCAGTTTGCAATGGCAGCTCCGCGATTTGCTGCCTACATACGTACATGCATACAAGTTGCTACATAGTATAACAGCGCCATTCTGTAACCACGCAAACCTACAGCTGTATCGTGGGGCGTTAACCGTACAGTGCACCTTATTCGGTGCCCCATACAGTAGACTGTTCCCGCGTCCGGCCGACGGGCCATCAGTCATTAGGCGCGTGGCGAGTGTCGCAGGGTTTTTCTTGGAGACTGGGGAGCGGAAAAACAAATTGGCCCTCCCAGAACGGAAGCTATCGATGGCGGGAAATTGGGAATGGGAGACGGGGGGGGGGGCGCTATTTCGATTTTCCTACCATTTCATACAGGGTGGCCGCTCTGGCGCGTGGGCAGGAGTTGATAGGCTGTGTTTGAAGCGACCTTAGCTGTAAGCTTACGTAAGTGGAGCTTGTGGATCCGCAAAGATTGGAATGAGTAACAACACCTGCTCACTGGAGATAAGGGCAATGAGTTATGGCTACTCTACCCCTAGGAAAAGGGTACTCTGAACGCGCAAAATTCTTTAAGAACCTAAGGCACCTCAATTTCCTTAGGAGCAAAATGCACATTGACGCGATCCCTCAAAAGTTAGTAGCAGCTACATAAAGCTGCCGATTTGCAAAAGACGGTTCCTTTCAATCGAGCCAACACATAGCTCGCATACATACACATTGTACATGATACACACATGCACCCAGTCCTGTAACACGCCTGCTCTGTCCTGTACACATGCTCCTGCCACCGGCGCTCACTCAGGCAATTTTCTCGTCTCTGAAGACGGTAATGTTTGTTGCCTATGCAGATTTGGTCAAATTGATACACGTTCTTATGCAGCGCTGTTTTATCACCCCTTGTTGATTATTAATCAAGGGTGCTCAAAACTTGGGGGGGTTGGGGGGCTCCTCCGCATAAAGGGGCTACTGTCATGGTAGAGCAGCTCAAGTGTCGCTCACAACGCAGACACTTCGTTCGCAGACTAATTGCCTAGCCGGCCTCTGCCATCCGTCACGCAATATGAGAAGAGTCCATCATAAAACTAGCCGACAGACAGACGAAACGGCGCACATTCGGACGAGCAAGCGTGATAGATGCCTCTGGCGTAATGGAGTGCTTCTATACGAGTGCAAGTGATGGCCAGGAGAGGGGAATTGCGAGCAGTGTTATCAAGCTTGTTGTTTTCTCATGTTGTTTCTTACAGCACCGTCGGCGTCGACGTAGCGCAAGGTGTATCAAACTACACATCTATGTAGAATCCAATTGCCAGAGACACACACACACAGTACAAAGTTCTACACATCATAATATGATCACAGAAGGTAAGTTCAGTTGAGATCCTTCCAAATCACTGGGGCGTCGCCAGCGTTCACCAGCATGTGATAGTACAGAGACCTCTCGGAAACCTGAACATGTAAACGCCTTTAGTAGAAGAACAAAATGCTCACGACGCTTAGCACCAGTCTGTACCTACTTATAGTTCTAGCTTGCTTTAATTGGTTTGCGGCTATGAACACTCAGTCGTAGTCTATTTTGACGATTATTTGTTGTGGTAGTGATCTTGCAACAACTTCGAAGCGCCAATATTGGAATTCTGAAGCCTGCTCGCCTCAACAACTGTCCACTGGGTCTCATTGCTGACTAATCCATTCCACAAACGTCTTGCTTTGACATTCTTTAATAAACCGTTTAGGAGTTCGGCTGGATATTTCTTCCAATGCCTCTTTCTGTGGCGAAACATCCGGTAGCGATATGGGGCGGTATTTGGATAGCGACTGATGTTGTAGCCAGTGGCTAGCGTTCTTAGACCCATTTCGTCGTCTTCGCCTGCAGATGGTAATGTCAGTGTCTGATTGCGGATTTAATCATCTGTCTATTTATTACGTTTTTTATTTATCTACTCATTTTATTTTATCATTATTTCCTTGTTTATTTATTTGTTCACTCATTTATTCATTTACTGATTCATTCAGGTTATTATTTATTTGGGGTATATAAGTTATTTATATACTTATTTACTTATTTATTCATTTGCTGATTTATTTCTCCTGTTGCGTATTTATTTATTCGTTTATTTATTCCTTCGTTTATATTTTATTCATCTAATTCAGGCTATCATTAATTTAGTGATTGACTACTCTACGTAATCTATTCTATTTTCGTGGGTACCTTATTTGTTCAGTTACTTGTTTATTCTTGCTACTTTTCAATCTACCCTATCTCTTCAATCAAGCGAACCTCCCCATCCCCAGAACTCGTTGCTGTAACCGTTGATCTCTCTGAACTGTTGCGTTGTGAAGACGACAGCGCCGCCCATCAAGTGACCATACCACAGCCTCGAATTCAAAAGCCTTTGCACATTTGTTGATACTATAGTATTCCGCAAATAACTCACACATATTTGAGCGTGTTCACATAGCCCCCAAGGTGCACCGGATTGTCTTGGCAGCCATAGTAGGGTCCGTCGCTTTCAGGCAACATGTCGACGTCGTGAAAGACGACACAGTCAATGCCTAGTTCCTCAGCCAGTAGAAACGCCGCGTTCATTAGCTTTCCCTTGTTGAAAAGCTCCTTTCCCTCTTGTTCCACCAGGATTATGCGAAAGTTGAGCAGTTGGGATTTCAGGTATGGTATCATGAATGTTAAGAAAGCGTAGAGGTGCGCCTTCCGGTCGCGATAGGGAATTATGAGCGCGATCTGTAAGAAAGTGCATAAGACTTGCTGAGGCGTGTCACGAATTTCGTAAAGAAATACGGTATGACATAACATACAACGTTAATGGCAGATGCAAAATGACACAACGCAACACTGCTTAGCACAGGGTGGCCAATAGAAACTTAAACTAGTTTCAGCTTCAGTTACAATCAGTTAACTTCTAACTCATTACAATTCGTAAAATCTCATTACATTTCGTAATATTCCTGACAAATTTTACGGCAATGGACACCGCTTTGTTCATATTTGGGCTCAAGCGCTTTAGGAAGCTAACTCAAGTTTCAAAATGCTTTTAAATCCACATAATAACAGCATTCAAGCCAGTAGCGGATCTAGGGGTGGGGCGGTTGTGCGTCCGCCCCCCCCCCCCCATTCGGTCAAACCGCCCCCCATACCCCCCGCCCAAGAAAAAAATTTTGCGGGGTAGCATGTTCAGAGCAAAAAATTTTCGACTGCGGCGCTATTTTATAGCAATTTTGTATCCTGAAAAGATTAGAATCGGCAAAATTTTTGGCTACGGCGCTGTTTTAAGTCAATTTTGTAATAGAAAAGCCAAAAAAAATTTTCGCCTGCGGCGCTATTTTAAGGCAATTTTGTAACAGGAAACGCCAAAATCGGAACAATTATTTGCCTGCGGCGCAAATTTTTTTGATGTACTTTTGTAGCGTCTTGGTCCCCCCTGTGGCCTCAAATATTTCGCCCCCCCCCCCTATTCCAAAATCCTGGATCCGCCACTGATTCAAGCACGGGTCAATGGAATTCATTGCGACAATCAGGGCCTTCAATAACTGAAACACAAGCCGTGACATATCTGATACGGTAATTGAAACTGAAACTCATCCAGTAGTACCATAACTTTAACTGAAACTAGAATGAGTTTCTATTGGTCACCCTGGCTTAGCATAATAGGTTCTACCCAGCACAGCCAACCTTGTGCCTAGCTCTGCAGTTGTGCGGTTTCCACGCTCCGCCAGGTTTCAAGTCTTCATGAGTCTTGATAATCTCCTCCTCGGATAAACCCACCATTTTCTTAGGGAACGTCTTATTTGTGGCGTTATACTGCGGACAAAGCTGCAAATTGGTGTCGCCAAAAAGTTGGTCGATGTTCAGCGATAGCGAATGGTTGGCACTGTGTCCAGTAGTGGAGGTCGATGCTTGAGGCTCTGTTGTCGGCTGCACGGATGATGGGATAACGCTCTCACCCTTATAGCCGGAAGTCGTCAAGTTTGTGGTGTAGTTTCCTGAAATTCGAACCTAACTGCTGACATTACATTAGTCCAACAGACGCAAAATAGCGTAAAAGCTCCAATATGCGAACCCCTCTACCAACAAGCGCCCCCCCCCCCTCTCTCTAATAAGCGAGCGACCCCCTAGATGAGGGTTTGGAATAATAAGCGACCCCCGCCCCCTCCCATAAGCGACTCTACTTCCTGTCGAACCGTGTCCTACACTCGTCGATAAGCCTACTGTTCTTGCCAGCATAGCACACCAAACTTCAATAATGCGTGTGTGTAAAGCATGCTCATCATTGATTACGCTTGTCGTCAGGTTTCATTACAGACACCCAATCATACAGGTTTCAGTGCAACAAATTGCAAAGTTGCATGTTGAGGCGACCACTTGGACTTGCATTGGACAATAAGCGCCCCCCCCCCCCCTCTTATAAGCGACCCCCTAGAGGGGTGGTTGAAATAATAAGGTCGCTTACTGGAGGTTTACGGTTTATGTGTAATGAAAGCTTCGTAGTTTACTCACCTATCGCGGAGTATCCTGTTGTGACCGTCATTACAGTTCCCGTTTCTGCGAAATTTGGTCGTTCTCTGAGTTCGTTACGGCTCGCCTCTTCTCTCGATAGGAAGAGTAAGACGCCAAACCCAATTAGAGCACAGCCGGCCAATTTAATCAGAAGCTTCAGCTTCCTTTGAGGAACAGGCATTAAAGCGCCACCACTGTAGGCTTACGGCAGTGTATACTTAGTCCACTTCTGGCACTTCACAAACTGGTTTGCAGTCCTGCAAGCTAAGAAATGTTGTGTTGAACTAGCAGAAAGGTATACATTCATAGCCGCGAGTGATTCACTGAGATGTGCGCGCAACAGAACGGTTGGCATTCACAAAACCGAGCACGTTGAATTTCTGGTCGCGTTCTCAGCGGAGCCGCATCGGGCGAACGAAATTGAACCCGCTTTCGCACAGAATACTAAGTGATAGGCTTGGACTCATTCGCACTTTTCACCAGACGTTCATTCCACTCCACTGACGTTATAACGAAAACACACAACAGTTCTATCACCGCCATAGCGCTGAGAGCATCCGCAGACAGAGAGCGATGAGATAAGAAAGCTCCTGCCCCTACTACAGCTGTCTGTAGCAACCTGTCCCATTGCTACGCAGCCACAAAGCTAGTCGGCAGGCCAAGCAACTAGTCGGCATTGTATTGTACTCGAGGAGAGGCATAAAAGGCGCAGGCAGCGCAAAGGCAATGTGGCTTCCATTCTATGTGCAATCAGAAAAGAGAGAGCAAAGAAGGGGACTACTACTAGCAAGCTTGAAACTCTACATCTGGAGAGCCTTCTTGAGAGCCTAAAGTCGATACGCCTCGGCTAAGGCGCTTAGCTCGACGAGCTGGAGAACAGAGTGAACAGCCCAACAACCCAAGTGAGAAATTGCAAATGAGGTTACCCTATGCAGCTGGATTTCATTGGAAAGAAAGGCGTGAGCTCACGGAAAGAATGCAATTGTGTTCCGCAAGCCACGACACGTGACAATAAGAAAG
>JASAMZ010010331.1:0-14632 GCA_030248115.1 Linhomoeus sp. GSCO2_2
CACCGTCGAAGAACAGCAATCTGGTAGAATCGATGTGGAGCTGCTGACTACAGTTACCACCTTGGAGGACTACGGCATTTGGCGCTAATGCAATGCATTCGACCATGCATAGCTCGAGCTACGCTGCACCTAGACAGGTCGTTCTTGTGGCAAAAGGAGAGGTAACATAATGGACAACCTTTCCAATTTTACAAATTTAATGGTTTTGTAGCCGACCGCGCCACAGTACTCACTGCGATCAAATCGGCCGATTTTATAGCTGCGGTGACCTTTAATAGAAATTTTCTAGCGAGAGTCAGAATGCGACAAACATGGTTCAGACAAAACTTGTGGAGCTCAAGATGGCCAATGCAGCGGTGCATAGCCGGTGGTTGTGTGGTATTCGTCGTACGAGTTATTGCTTATGGAAGTTTTGTCGAAAATGTGGCCGTTTGGGAGAGCCGATTCGCGGCCAATCTTGCGACTATCATATTTCGCTGGAGTAGCCGCTCGAGCTGATATTTGGCATGCGACTGTGTCGAACATGCAAAAAGACATTGGACAAGTTTTAATTCATAGTTGCGTTGCACGCGCAAGAAGTGACAACTTTTTGCGAAATTTTGAAAAATTTCACTTCGCTGACACACTGCTGGTTAGCAGAGCTGTCGTTTGAGTCGAAACCTCTGGCAAAACATGTGCTCATGTGTTTTACACATACCCACACAATATCAGCCAATTTGGTTAACTAACGCGAAAATTATGGGGAAATGTGGAAATTTTGCGGCGCTTTTCAAAATTTCTTTAGGGATTTGAAAAAGTAAGGGTTGGGAGAATTGCTGTAACATTTGAACGGAACCGGTTAGAGCAACCAAACTTGGCAGGTTGAATAAGGACATGATAAGGTACAATTTGAAATTAAAACGAAAAAATTCGACCGTGTTTTAAAAAAGTCGATTTTTTTCACGCGCGCTTATTTCTGTGCGTGTTGCGGGATTATCGAAATTTTCAGGCGCTCCGACGCGGCTCGCCATCCTCTATCGAATGATGTATGCCAAGTCTAGGTTTGCCGAAGTCATGCAAGGGATCTATATGAAAAATCCCCAGTCTGGATTTTTCTTGGACAGACTTTAGTTCACAAATAGAAAGTTTTAAGAAATTTTACCATTTCTCGCTTGAGTTATTAAAAAAGTGTACCCTTTTTGGCCAATTTCGGCAATTTTGGCCATTTTGGGCCAAAGTAGGGTGCACGCGGCAGGCCATAACTAACGCTGCAGTCAACCGATTTTCAGGCGGGAATTTAAAATATGATATGAGGGCACCTTGTGGAATAACTGGTGTAAGAATTATCAAAATCGCCCACTCTGTGCAGAACCTCGAATTTTTTCATGTGCGCCTCAACCCAGTGCGTGTTGCGTGATTATGGCTAAACACGCACCGCGCCAACACACTCCGACAGGGGTATCCAACAAAGCATAAATCATTTGGGTTTCCCAAAGCACAAAGTCTGCAGACTCAACAAACCACCATGCACGCCTTTATTGAATGGACTTTAGTTATGACTCTCAACGTGACCACCTCTATTTCGGTCATCGCCATACTGTCGAAGGTCTGCCTCCCACCTGTATTATTCGCCGCCCCCAGGCAGCGAGTATCCTGTCGCGGGACGCTATTGTCTGTGTGTGTGTTTGTGTGTGTGTGTGTGTGCGGAATATCTAGACATGACGGTTAGTGCCACCCAATGGAGTCGAATGCGCTGAGTAACGTGCCGTTGTCCGTTTTCTGTTGCTCATTTCCCTATTTCGAGATATTTACAATTAAAATATGGAAAAATGTTCGAAATCAACACTTTTATTTACAAGTCGTATCGGCAAAGTTTTGCTGAAAATGGAAAGGGCATACTACGCAGTGGATTTGTGACATAGTTTCGGATTTTTGAATTCACGAAATTAGGGATATTTTAGAGGTTTTTGTCAAAATTCCCAAATTTCGACAATTTCAAACGGCTTCAATTTCAAAAAATTTTTTTCGCACGGATGTATCGAGCATAGTCTACCAAGTATTTAGCAAATAGTTTCAGCGGAATATAATTAACGAAATTAGGGATATTTTCAAGGTTTTTGTCAAAATTTCCGAATTTCCGACAATTTCAAACAGTTTAAATTTCAAAATTTCTTTTCACGGATGTGTCGAGCATAGTCCGCCAAGTGTTTAGCAAATAGTTTCGGATTTTGGAATTCACAAAATTAGGCATATTTTTAAGGTTTTTGTCAAAATTCCCAAATTTCGACAATTTCAAACGGCTTAAATTTCAAAAATTTTTTGCACGGATGTTATCCAGCATCATCTACCAAGTATTTAGCAGAATCGTTTTCAGCGAATATAATTAACAAAATTAGGGATATTTTCAAGGTTTTTGTCGAATTGCAAATTTCGATTTCAAAGCGGCTTAAATTTCAAAATTTCTTTTCACGGATGTGTCGAGTTGCATCCGCCAAGTGTTTTAGCAATAGTTTCAGCGAATATAATTAACGAAATTAGGGATATTTTCAAGGTTTTGTCAAAATTTCCAAATTTGGGCGATTTCAAACAGTTTCAAATTTCAGAATTTCTTCTTTGCACGGATGTATCGAGCATAGTCTGCCAAGTATTTATCAAATAGTTTCAGATTTTATAATTAACGAAATTAGGAATATTTTCAAGGGGTTTGTCGGAAAGTTAGCAAATTTTTCAAGACAAATTAGAACAGCCTAAATTTCAAAACTTCTTTGCAGGGACGTATCGAGCATAGTCTACCAAGTATTTACCAAATAGTTTCAGATTTTATAATTAACATAATTAGAGATATTTTCAAGGGTTTTGTCAAAATTCCCAAATTTCGACAAATTCAAACAGCTTAAATTTCAAAACTTCTTTGCAGGGATGTATCGAGCATAGTCTACCAAGTATTTACCAAATAGTTTCAGATTTTATAATTAACATAATTAGGGATATTTTCAAGGTTTTTGTCAAAATTCCAACTTTTGACAAATTCAAACAGCTTAAATTTCAAAACTTCTTTGCAGGGATGTATCGAGCATAGTCAGCCAAGTATTTATCAAATAGTTTCGGATTTTGGAATTCACGAAATTAGGCATATTTTCAAGATTTTTGTCAAAATTCCCAAATTTCGACAATTTCAAACAACTTAAAATTCAAAATATCTTTGCGTGGATGAATCGGGCGTAGTCTGCCAACTCTTTAGCAAATAGTTCTTTATTTTACAATTAACGAAATTAGGGATATTTTCAAGGTTTTTCTCACAATTGCCAAATCTCGACAAATCTCGACAACTTAAAAATTTCAGAATATCTTTGCGTGGATGTATCGGGCGTAGTATGTGAAGTAATTATGAAGCAGTTTCAGATTTTAGAATTCACGAACTTAGGGATATCTTGAAGGGTTTTGTCGAATATGGCAGATTTCAGCATTTTAAATGGCTAAAACTTAGCAAGATTTTTCCATGGATGTGTCCGGCAACGTATGTTTTTGCCACCTATTCAATCGAAGACGAAACGCGGCAATTCTGTTCACTGTGCAGTTCTGCAATCTACAGCAAAGGTACCGTGACCGTCCGCATTTGTGACCCAAAAGAAAAGGGCGTCGTCCCATTTAGACCCTCTTCATTCCAAAATGAACCTGCGGCGAACATTCCTGATCCATTTATGGATCAGTACCCACCAAAGCACCATATAGGCATCGATTGCCCAACAATGACACAAACTTTCTTTGGAAACTCGAGGTAACTGCGGCGATACCCCCCCGAAACTCACTCACCTCACTCTATGGAATATACTCCTCAAGCACACACACTATCAATGCCATCAACCATATCGGTCCAGTTTTTACTCTAGCTTTTTTCCCCTATTACTCGACATATGTCAGAACGTGGCCTTCGCTGCCTATCGACGTGGAGGCCGGGCCCCCTCTCAGCAATACACAGGCGGCAGAGGTCCAATCCAACAGGGATTGGATCACAAGCAATGAGCAAACCGAAGATTTCTGCAAGAGATCGGGAGGTCTAGACCCAACGCCACCAGGTGCAGCCTTGCCCCAGTTGGCATTGGCATGAGCCATCGAAACTTTTCAATCACTCTGCTTACACTGACTACCTTTTACACTCCATGAGGCTTCTGTGTGCGACCCTAGAGCGTGAACTTCCTTCGCGCACGACGCACTCCGCGATCTCTCGATCATATGTAGTTGTAGCGAAAGCGCGCGAGTTCTCGAGTCAAAGAGCGACCACACGCAGTGCAGCTCGCGCTTATAGGCTGTTGAGGAAGCATAGGCTGTTGGAACAAGAGCAGGTTTTTCGCCCCTCAGCGCGGCGATGTGTATATGTGACGCCAGATCCGCATTCGTCCAGAATCCGCATATGCGATTCTGGCGCCGTGTAGTCCAGTTCCGCATATGCAGATTTGCGCGCGCCGTCAGATCCGGTTTGGTGATAGGAGAGACCATGCTCTGCATCGTAACTTTGACGTTCAGATCCGCATTTTCCCAATCAATGTTCTGTAATTGAAAGCATGATTTATCCTTTGAAATAAGGCTATGCTTAGGCGCCTGCGCCACAGTTACAAGAGTCTGTCGCGTCGCAGTCTGGCGGGTCGAAGCTTAGGCTTAGCGCGCCGGTCTGACTTCAGGGCGCGCGGAGCGCGCCCTGAAGTTGGTGGTACTAAGCCTCACTAGCCCGCCAGGCCGCGGCCGAGTTTTAGTCAACTGTAAGTGATTACACTCCTCCATCTACTTCATCTCCTCTCAGCCCGCTGTGCCCTCATCATGAAGACAAAGAAATGCTGATTTTGGACGTCCAGATTACGCATGCTCTGTTGGGGCATGCTCTTCTTTCAATGCGTATTCTGGATGTGTTGTTAGAATCCGCATAATGCTGCACTGGACAGCGACGGTCCGATTCGCATTATGCGGCTTCTGGACGAATGGGGAAAGTGGACGTAACATATATCGGATGCAATGTCTGTCTGTGTGTCTGTGTGTCGGTGTGTCTGTGTGTCTGTGTGTCCGTGGCACCGAAGTAAGATATATGGCATATGTGGTCAAGTAGAGTCAAGGTCGCTGAGCACGGATCGGTTCGTTTTTGTTGCTAATTTCGCATTTTCAAAGATATCACAATTACATTTTAAAAATGTCACAAATTGACTATTTCACCTGATGAGCTAGCCGCGAAATTTCTTCAGAAATGGAAAGATTAGTGGACCGCTGATATTTTGTAACTCAAAAGAATTTTTTCGTCAATGCGGAATTTGAGTAGAAATACGCATTTGTTTGTTCGAAATTTCATAAATTGACCAAAATTACACGTCATTTATCGACGAATGTGAATGCAGAAACTGAAACGTCGTAAGCCAATAAGAATTTGTGACATAGTTTTTCAGTTTTGAAAAATTGCAATTTGGTGATATTTTATATTAAAATATGAAAATGTCGAAAATCGACTTTTCTGCCTGATGAGCTAGCAGCGAAATTTCTCCTCACAATAAATAGAACCAATACAAACAAAGACAACGAACAAAAGAAATAATAAAAAAAGAATAAAAAAAAGGAAACAATAAAAAAGAGGAAAAAAAGAGAGAATAATAAGATTAAAGAAATAACAACAGAAAAAGTTATAATAAAAGAATTAGAAAAAAATAGAATAAAAAAAAGGAAATAGTTAAATTTTATAAAATTAAAAAAAGAAGATAGAAAGAATTTAGAGAATATAATTTTTTTTTTTTTTTTATAGAATTAAAAATATTAGTTATAGTAAAAAAAATTTTTTTATTAAAATTTTTTTTATATATAAAAATTAGAATATATATATAATTTTTCTCAAATTATTAATTATTTTTTCCAGCGACATTATATCAATAGCAAAGAATATTGGAAGAGAATTATTTTAAGTATATATAAGTTTTAATATAAAATTTAATTAATATAGATAAATTAATATAATAAAAGATAAGAAATAAAAAACTAAAAAAAAAGATTTTTTTTTTTATTCAAAGATAAAAGAGAATTTTATAATATAGGAAGGTATATAGTTAGTATTAAAAAATAAGTATTTTAATTTCTTTTAGTATATTAATTATATTTCAAATTAAAAATATAGTAATTTTTAGGAGTTTTTCCCTGTAATATAGTTGTTTAATTGTTGTAATTAGGAATTTTAAAGTTATATATATTGTAGAGTTAATTATTGTAATAAGTATAAAAAATTAGTTCTTTATTATAGCATTAAAGAGTTAGGTTTTCTGTCAAAGTTCTTTCAATTAGAAAATAGGAAGATTACATTACAATTTATTGTAAGAGATTACATATAGTTATTATTTTCTTATTAAATAAATTATTAAATAATAGCATAAAATTATCTCTTTACTAGAATAAGCAGATTAGGTCTTTCTGATCAAAGTTCTTTTATTAGAAAGTCAGCACAGATAGATTAATTTAAATAATTTATTCTAGAAAGATCATCTTAGTTTCTCTTATATTTATTTTATTTTAATTCTATTTTTTCTTAGTATTAAGGATTTCTTTCTATACAATCGGATATATATAATAATCTTAGGAAGAGTTAGGAGCAATAGGAATTGTAAAAACAATCTAATTATTATTAAATCATTTTTATACAGCTTTTAACATTTATTTACCATATACTTTTCCCATAGAGTAAGAAATAAAGATCAATAATCCTACGTAAATACTAAAGAGATCATTTTCCACACAAGAGACAATAAATATCAACCAATAAAGAAAAAGAGAAAAAAAAAACAAAACACAAACAATACTTATTTTCTTCTCTTCTTCTTCTATATCCCTCCCCGCTCCGCTCCGCTCTCTCCGCTCTCCCCTCTCCCCTCTCCCCTCTCCCCTCTCCCTCTTACTTCTATCTTTTAGCATTTTATTTTCTTTAAGCCAGCAGTATCTCCAGATCATAAAATCATTTACTTCATCTATCTTAGTCATATAAAAGTCATCACATAGTAAGCAGATTCCAATTTAACAATCTATTAAAATTATTTACATTCATACCATAAGACTTCTTTCTCCAGAACGAAGTCATCCCTATTCTTCAGAGTCCCCTCTAGAGCATTCTTCAATATTATATAATTTTAATTAGAGCAAGAAATTCTCTTTCAATAACCTTTAAAAAAGCAAAAAACATAATTTAAACATTAAGAGCATAAATATAAACATATAACTATCAATAGTCATTCTCTTAGAGCAATTATAGTTAGGATTTTAGTTTAAATTCAAATCTTAATTCATTTAGCTTTTCTAATTAAAAGAATTTCCTCATAAAACAACCTTCACTCTATTCATTAGAAAAGAGGATAGCCTTTTTTATTTGCCTTCATTATTAATGAAATTCATTTTCTTAAATAGATAACAATATAATAAGTCCAATATCTAATTTTTAGAGAAGTAAGCATTTAGAGATTTTTCTAAAATTAAATCTTTTCGTATTTTCTAATTAAAAATTTTACCACAAAGAGGCAACTTCACTATAATCTATAGAAAAGAGGAGTAGACCTTTTCCTTTTATCAGCTATTAGGCCCAATTATTTCAAACTCTAGTATATATATAACTATCAGAGCCCCAACTATTCTTTCCAACAGATAACTAAAAGGGAGAGAGAAGAGTTCTAGTCCATACACAAAAATTTTTAAATTATATAATTTTTAATTTTAAATATAATAATTTAATTTAGCCTATTAGAGAAATTAAATCAAAAAATATTACAATATATTTTTACAATATTAATCAATATCGTTATATTATAAATATACTATTATTTATACTTTAATAAATAAAAAAAACATTCATTTTTTACAGATTTTTTTTTTTTGACAAATAATTGCGTATTTCTATGAAATTCCTCATTTGAAAAAATTTCTTTTGTGTTACAAATTGTCCACGGCCTATCCTCTTTCCACTTCTGAAGAAATTTCGCTGCTAGCTCATCAGGCGGAAAAGTCGATTTTCGACATTTTCATATTTTAATATTAAATATCACCAAATTGCAATTTTTCAAAACTGAAAAACTATGTCACAAATTCTTATTGGCTTACGACGTTTCAGTTTCTGCATTCACATTCGTCGATAAATGACGTGTAATTTTGGTCAATTTATGAAATTTCGACAAACAATTGCGTATTTCTATCAAATTCCGCATTGACGAAAAAATTCTTTTGGGTTACAAAATATCAGCGGTCCATACTCTTTCCATTTCTGAAGAAATTTCGCGGCTAGCTCATCAGGTGAAATAGTCAATTTGTGACATTTTTGAATTGTAATTGTGAATATCTTGAAAATGCGAAATTAGCAACAGAAACGAACATCGGATCCGTGCTCAGCGACCTTGACTCTACTTGACCACATATGCCATATATCTTACTTCGGTGCCACGGACACACAGACACACAGACACACCGACACACCGACACACAGACAGACATTGTCATCCGTATATATGTTACGTCCACTTTCCGCATTCGTCCAGAAGCCGCATAATGCGGATTCTGGACGCGTCGCTGTCCAGATTCCGCATTATGCGGATTCTGGACGACACGGCGTCCAGAATACGCATTGGAAAGAAGAGCCATGCCCCAACAGAGCATGCGTAATCTGGACGTCCAGAATCAGCATTTCTTTGTCTTCGTGATGGAGGCGCACAGCGGGCCTGAGCAGGAGATGAAGTAGATGGAGGAGTGTTCAATCCACTTACAGTTTGCACTAAAACTCGGCCGGCGTTGCGCCTGGCGGGTGTCAGCTGAGGCTTAGCGCGACCACCAACTTCAGGGGCGCTCCGCGCGCCCTGAAGTCGGTCACCGGTCGCGCTAAGCCTAAGCTTCGACCCGCCAGACTGCGACGCCGACAGACTCTTGTGAACTGTGGGCGCAGGGCGAGCCTAAGCATAGCCTTATTTCAAAGGATAAATCATGCTTTCAATTACAGTAACATTGTATTGGCTCAAGAAATGCGGATTCTGAACGTCAAAGTTACGTATGCAGAGCCAGTGGCATGCTTCTCCTATCACCAAACCGGATTCTGGACGGCGCCGCGTCCAGAATCTGCATTATGCGGAAACTGGACGACACGGCGTCCAGAATACGCATATGCGGATTCTGGACGAATGCGGATTCTGGACGTCACATATACACATCGCCGCGCTGAGGGGCGGCGAAAAAACTGCTCTTGTCTCTCCCCAACAGCCTATGATCTTTCCTCAACAGCCTATGAAGAGCGCGAGCTGCTACTGTTCGTTATGTGGGTCACGCTCTTTGACTCGAGTAACTCGCGCGCTTTTCGCTACAACTACATATATGTATCGAGAGATCGCGGAGTGCGTCGTGCGCGAAGCGTAACGTTCGCGACGCTCTCAGGGTCGCACACAGAAGCCTCATGGAGTGTTCATAAACAAGGTAGTCCAGTGCCTAAGCAGAGTGATTGCAGAAAGTTTGGATGGCTCATGCCAATGCCAACTGGGGCAAGGCTGCACCTGGTGGCGTTGGGGTGTAGACCTCCCGTTATCTCTTGCAGAAATCTTCGGTTGTTGGCCTTCATTTGCTCCTCTGTGATTCCGAATCCCTGTTGGCATTTGGCGACCTCTGCCGCCTGTGTTATGTGCTTGGAGAGGGGGCAGCCGGCCTCCACGTCGCAATAGGCAGCGAAGGCCACGTTCTGACATATGTCGTAGCTGAATGGCGGCGAAAACAAGCTTAGAGTAAAAACTGGGTACCCGATGATGGTTGATTGGCATTGTATAGTGTGTCGTGCATTTGAGGAGTATATTCCATAGAGTGTCAGGATAGTAAGTTGAGCATTTCGTCGGGGGGTATCGCCGCAGTTACCTCGAGTTTCCAAAGAAAGTTTGTGTCATTGTTGGGCAATCGATGCCTATATGGTGCTTTGGTGGGTACTGATCCATAAATGGATCAGGAATGTTCGCCGCAGGTTCATTTTGGAATGAAGAGGGTCTAAATGGGACGACGCCCTTTTCTTTTGGGTCACAAATGCGGACGGTCACGGTACCTTTGCTGTAGATTGCAGAACTGCACAGTGAACAGAATTGCCGCGTTTCGTCTTCGATTGAATAGGTGGCAAAAACATACGTTGCCGGACACATCCATGGAAAAATCTTGCTAAGTTTTAGCCATTTAAAATGCTGAAATCTGCCATATTCGACAAAACCCTTCAAGATATCCCTAAGTTCGTGAATTCTAAAATCTGAAACTGCTTCATAATTACTTCACATACTACGCCCGATACATCCACGCAAAGATATTCTGAAATTTTTAAGTTGTCGAGATTTGTCGAGATTTGGCAATTGTGAGAAAAACCTTGAAAATATCCCTAATTTCGTTAATTGTAAAATAAAGAACTATTTGCTAAATAGTTGGCAGACTACGCCCGATTCATCCACGCAAAGATATTTTGAATTTTAAGTTGTTTGAAATTGTCGAAATTTGGGAATTTTGACAAAAATCTTGAAAATATGCCTAATTTCGTGAATTCCAAAATCCGAAACTATTTGATAAATACTTGGCTGACTATGCTCGATACATCCGTGCAAAGAAGTTTTGAAATTTAAGCTGTTTGAATTTGTCAAAAGTTGGAATTTTGACAAAAACCTTGAAAATATCCCTAATTATGTTAATTATAAAATCTGAAACTATTTGGTAAATACTTGGTAGACTATGCTCGATACATCCCTGCAAAGAAGTTTTGAAATTTAAGCTGTTTGAATTTGTCGAAATTTGGGAATTTTGACAAAACCCTTGAAAATATCCCTAATTATGTTAATTATAAAATCTGAAACTATTTGGTAAATACTTGGTAGACTATGCTCGATACATCCCTGCAAAGAAGTTTTGAAATTTAAGCTGTTTGAATTTGTCGAAATTTGGGAATTTTGACAAAACCCTTGAAAATATCCCTAATTTCGTTAATTATAAAATCTGAAACTATTTGATAAATACTTGGCAGACTATGCTCGATACATCCGTGCAAAGAAGTTCTGAAATTGAAACTGTTTGAAATTGTCGAAATTTGGGAATTTTGACAAAAACTTTACAAATATGCCTAATTTTGTGAATTCCAAAATCCGAAACTATTTGATAAATACTTGGCAGACTATGCTCGACACATCCGTGAAAAGAAATTTTGAAATTTAAGCTGTTTAAAATTGTCGAAATTTGGGAATTTTGACAAAAACCTTGAAAATATCCCTAATTTCGTTAATTATATTCGCTGAAACTATTTGCTAAACACTTGGCGGACTATGCTCGACACATCCGTGAAAAGAAATTTTGAAATTTAAGCTGTTTGAAATTGTCGAAATTTGGGAATTTTGACAAAAACCTTGAAAATATCCCTAATTTCGTGAATTCCAAAATCCGAAACTATGTCACAATTTCATCGCGTAGTATGCCCTTTCCATTTCAGCAAAAACTTTGCCGATACGACTTGTAAATAAAAGTGTCATTTTTAACATTTTCATATTTTAATTGTAAATATCTCGAAATAGGAAAATTAGCAACAGAAACGGACAACGGCACGTTACTCAGCGCATTCGACTCCATTGGGTGGCACTAACCGTCATGTCTAGATATTCCGCACACACACACACACAAACACACACACAGACAATAGCGTCCGTATATATACTCGCCGCCCTGGGGGGCGGCGAAAATACAGGGTGGGAGGCAGACCTTTCAACACACCCGCTACGACCGAAAATAGAGGTGGTCACGTTGAGAGTCATAACTAAAGTCCATTCAATAAAGGCGTGCACTGGGTGGTTTGTCGAGTCTGCAGACTTTGTGCTTTGGGAAACCCAAATGATTTATGCATTGTTGGATACCCCTGTCGGAGTGTGTTGGCGCGGTGCGTGTTTAGCCATAATCACGCAACACGCACTGGGTTGAGGCGCACATGAAAAATTCGAGGTTCTGCACAGAGTGGGCGATTTTGATAATTCTTACACCAGTTATTCCACAAGGTGCCCTCATATCATATTTTAAATTCCGCGAAATCGGTTGACTGCAGCGTTAGTTATGGCCTGCCGCGTGCACCCTACTTTGGCCCAAAATGGCCAAAATTGCCGAAATTGGCCAAAAAGGGTACACTTTTTTAATAACTCAAGCGAGAAATGGTAAAATTTCTTAAAACTTTCTATTTGTGAACTAAAGTCTGTCCAAGAAAAATCCAGACTGGGGATTTTTCATATAGATCCCTTGCATGACTTCGGCAAACCTAGACTTGGCATACATCATTCGATAGAGGATGGCGAGCCGCGTCGGAGCGCCTGAAAATTTCGATAATCACGCAACACGCACAGAAATAAGCGCGCGTGGAAAAAAATCGACTTTTTTAAAACACGGTCGAATTTTTTCGTTTTAATTTCAAATTGTACCTTATCATGTCCTTATTCAACCTGCCAAGTTTGGTTGCTCTAACTGGTTCCGTTCAAAAGTTACAGCAATTCTCCCAACCCTTACTTTTTCAAATCCTAAAGAAATTTTGAAAAGCGCCGCAAAATTTCCACATTTCCCCATAATTTTCGCGTTAGTTAACCAAATTGGCTGATATTGTGTGGGTATGTGTAAAACACATGAGCACATGTTTTGCCATAGGTTTCGACTCAAACGACAGCTCTGCTAACCAGCAGTGTGTCAGCGAAGTGAAATTTTTCAAAATTTCGCAAAAGTTGTCACTTCTTGCGCGTGCAACGCAACTATGAATTAAAACTTGTCCAATGTCTTTTTGCATGTTCGACACAGTCGCATGCCAAATATCAGCTCGAGCGGCTACTCCAGCGAAATACTATAGTCGCAAGATTGGCCGCGAATCGGCTCTCCCAAACGGCCACATTTTCGACAAAACTTCCATAAGCAATAACTCGTACTACGAATACCACACAACCACCGGCTATGCACCGCTGCATTGGCCATCTTGAGCTCTACAAATTTTGTCTGAACCATGTTTGTCGCATTCTGACTCTCTCGCTAGAAAATTTCTATTAAAGGTCACCGCAGCTATAAAATCGGCCGATTTCTGATCGCAGTGAGTACTGTGGCGCGGTCGTGTACAAAACCATTAAATTTGTAAAATTGGAAAGGTTGTCCATTATGTTACCTCTCTTTTGCCACAAGAACGACCTGTCTAGGTGCAGCGTAGCTCGAGCTATGCATGGTCGAATGCATTGCATTAGCGCCAAATGCCGTAGTCCAAGGTGGTAACTGTAGTCAGCAGCTCCACATCGATTCTACCAGATTGCTGTTCTTCGACGGTGTTGTGTTTTTGGCCGAGTCCACAACAGGATTCCAATTAGGGACTTTGGTTCGAACCACACACCGACGAGCGTAGAGCAAGGAACAGGAATAGAGCGAGAAAGCAGGAGAAGTGACACAGCAACCGCGCGGCGACTATTTATAGTACTGGCCTATAGAATGTTCCAGAAGCGAAGGTTCTAGAATCACACCTGATAAGATCTCACTTAGAGATAAGATCGCGCTCTAGAAACTTCCGGAACAATACCTACTACAGCAGTGTTGCGAAATACTATGTACGTATTGATCGCAATCACAACATTCCTCCCCACCAGGCTTGAGGCCGATCATGAAAGTTCAGCAGCACTGCGGCTGTTTCGGCTTGCGCTGGCGAGTGGAGCGGCGAGGATTGTGCGGCCCCTATTCTCCTCCAGTCGGCTGACGAGGGTTCGGTCGCTTTGTCGAGGGAACCGCTTGCTCCTCTTGAGGCGCAGTAGTGGGAGGCGTCGTAGAGAAGTCCTCTCCAGGCTCACTGTCCTCAGGGCTGTAGTAGCGTAGGCGCAGTTGCTCGATGTGTCGTCGCCAAGTGGGACCCTTGGGAACAACTCTGACGTTGCAGCTGCGACTGCCGAAGACCTTGGTGATGGTGGCCGGCACCCATCGTGGATCCTTGTCTCGGCGTGGCCCATAGTAGAGCGCGTAGACAGCTTGTCCCACCTTGTAGGCTTGACCCACTTTTGCCACTGTCTGCGACTGACGACCTTGTGCGACGTGGACTGGCGATGGCAGCAAGGCGTCGATCTTGGTGCGAATCTGCCGACCGTTCAGGAGCTCGCTGGGAGACTGACCCAGTGGCAGCGGCGTTCGACGGTACATCATCAGGCATTCCTGCAGGGCGACCTTTGGAGGAAGCGACGATTTCCTCAAGGCTTGCTTGAAGGTCTGCACCAGGCGCTCGGCTGGCCCATTGGTGGCAGGATGGTACGGTGCCCCAGTCAGGTGGATGATGCCTCGCACTTTGCACCATTCTTGGAATTCCTCAGACATGAATGTGGTGGCGTTGTCCGACACGATGGTATGCGGATAGCCAAAGTGGGCGAAGTCTTGCTCCAGGAGATCAGTGGTGGCCTTTGTCGAAGTGGAGCTCGTCGGATGGACGCAGGGATACTTGGAGTAGGCGTCGACCAGAACCAGCCAGTTGGTGCCCATGAAGTTGATGGCGTGGTCAACGTGCACTCGACTCCATGGCTTCTCTGGGAGCATCCAGGGATGGATCGGCGGCTTCTCGGCCTTGTTCTGGTGCTCCGCGCAGGAAGAGCACTGGCGGCAGCAGTCGGCGATCATC
>JASAMZ010010332.1:0-7500 GCA_030248115.1 Linhomoeus sp. GSCO2_2
TGGAGCAGCACAGCGACTGAGGAAGTAATGACAATGTATTGCTGACGCGCAATACGTTCTGTTTCACACATCAGGTCCAACACCAACGTTATTCCGTACAGAAAAAATCGCTTATTTGACCACTAAATATGAGTCCCCATGAAAGATGTTGAGCAATTCATTGTGACTTTCTGAACCTTCAATAACTGAAACTCATCTTCAGTTACTGAAACTGAAACTCGAGAGGTGGCACAACTGACACTGAAACTGAAACTGAAACAGCTAGCACCATAATTTTAACTGAAACTGAAACAAGAATGAGTTTCTATTGGTCACTTTGAGCTGACGGCGTAGATTGCGAACTATTGTTGCCTGTTTCGGCTCGAAATATTGTAAAAGAGCAAACTTTCGCGGGCATAAAACTTTCGCGGATTTCGCGGTCGCCTTTCAACCGCAAAAGTTTTATGCCGCGAAAAAGTACATGCTAACGCTATTACATGCTAGCCCTTCGGCCGACCGCGAAAGTTTTCCGCGCAAAAAAGGTCAGCAGCGGGCAATCCGCGAAAGTTTTATGCCGCGAAAGTTTGCTGTTCTACAGTACACTCTACGACGAAACCCAATTCATATCCTAATGTCATACAATCTATAGCTGCAGCGCACCTCCTCCCCAAGCAGAAGGAGAAGGCCACGTCACAGTCGGGCGAGCCTTGGTTATTGTCACAGTCCACCGCTGGAATGGAACACAAAAATATAGGGTAGGAACACATCCAACACGAAGACGCTTACGCAAGGATTACTGTCACGCTCAACGCACCTTGCCCTTCTCTGGGTTCAACGTCGTATTCGAAAACGTAAATATAGCCTCGGGCGGTGATCTTGAGCGCTGTTACAACTTCCGCCATCAGCAGGCACAAGGACACGTAGGTTAGGATCGACATGTCTCTTTCTCTGAGTGCTTCTATAACTACTGGTAATGACTAGACGATTATGACCTATTGTCTGCTTCCGAAGATAGAATGTGAATGCATAATAGTATGCAGGACGATTGATCTGCATGATTGTCTTGCTGTATTGGAAAGATTACTAATTGTCCATTGGATGACACACCCAAATACACAGCGCTTCGTGCACATGCGACGATTGTGGGTACAGTACGTACAGAATAGTGGCGCAACACTAGGTAGGTGAAGTGACTAATTATTCCCCAATCTGTTTGCCGAAGCTTTCGCAGACTGTCTTTGGCTCGGAACTCAATGTACGTAAGAGATTTTGCCTATTGCCGGTAATTCTGTAACGCTGAAATGAAGCGATCTGGGCAGGCCGAGTGCAGACAGCCGAGCTTACGTATGCAAGGACGGTCATTTAGTCAAACAAATGCTTGGTTTGGCTTGAAGGTATGTAGCACGACTCCCGAAGGCTAGCTTTCAATTACTCTCAAGCAATTGTCACAACTGAGCCTCTGCCGCCGTTGACAACCCCTGCCAATCGTCTCTCGTGCTGTTGAAAGACTTGTCATCATACGTGTAACCGGTAGGCAGAAGGTGGGGCGGGGGGGGGGGGGGGGCGGGGATGAGCCCCCCCGCCCCAGCCGGAGGTGTGCCCCTAATACGACCCCCCCCCCCCAGTTACCCCCCCCATTCAGAGACCCCCTAGGAATTTCAAAATTTTCGCCTGCGGCGCTTAAGAGTGGAACAAATTCGCCTGCGGCACTGTAGTTTAGACGCCTTTGATCAAAATAAAGCCATTTTTTGCGCTTTTTAGCAAATTTTACCAAAATTTTTAGGTCATTTGCCCCCCCCCCCCCTCCAGGGGCCCTCAGTGCCCCCTCCCCTCCAAGGGGCCTCAATCCCCGCCCCCCCCCTGAGGGGCCCTATCCCCCCGGACCCCCCCCCCCTGGACGGTTGGCCATACCCGCATTTATGCTCCCCGTATTGCTAAAATGCACACAGAGCAACCTACAAAGTGATTTAGAATTAAACAAGGCTTAGGCACATTGTTAGGCTTGGGCTTGGAGTTTACTATTAAGCTTGCGCATTGATCCAGTAGGCATTTTACGATCCGGAGCCGTGATTGCTAAAAATGCTTCCGCCAGGGTTGTACTTACCAAGATGTACCCTCTGCCGATTCACAGTCTGTGAATGTGAATACCTAAAGATAGGTGTAGTGCCATTTTCAAAGCACCGCAATTAGCTTCTCTACTTGGTTCATTTACATAGTGGTGGAAGTGGAAGTCGTCGTTCCTCTGCGACGGCAATTGATGATAGAGGACCACCGGCCGCCTGCCCTGCATGTCGCAGTCTGTGCAATTTCTCCAGACGGCAGAGCACTACTTTTGATGCAAAATAGAATGGCCGATTGTCCAACTTGCAATAGGCCATGGCTCAATTGAGAGGTGCAGATGGACTTGGAACTGTCAATATTGAGTTGGGAAGCGCGAATATTGGCTGGGTCGCATCCATCTGAAATTTTAAATACTTCTGAACTTGAACAAAATCCCTTTGAACTTCAGTTGTGCAATTCACCTTGTGCAGCGCCATCACAGTCGCCGCGCATGCAAGCTCTGATCCAGTCTACATACTGTGCAACGTCCACAAAAACGTTTGGCTTGTCAGAACGGCAGTTGGCCAATCCAAAGGAGACCACCCCAGCCACTAGCCATGGAGAAGATGTTGCGTCACCATTTTGACAGTACAAACCGCCTCCTGAGTCGCCTTCGCATGTGCCTCTGCAGTGGTGCTGGGTGCAAATGGACTCGGGAAACACCTTGGACAATTCTCTGAATTGAGTTTGACCAACCTTGGCATTAGAAGCTTACGCAGGCAGTCAACCCATGGATGTAGCAATCACTTCGTCAATGCGAAAGGTACAGCTTTATACTTAGAGACGAGATTTGTCATCGGACTTTTCTTTACCTCCACTCCTCTCTACAATAAGTGTTGTGGACCAGAGGCAGTCTCGCTTGTTTCAGCTTCTTGGACAATCGTGCAATGGGGTCACTGTCGCTGATGATGTGGTCCACTCCCCATCCTGCCACCATGCACTCTTTTGGAGGGATGGCGTTCTTCACTGGCAGACACGCCGGTTGAACATAGCTGGTCCATCTCAGCGGGGATGTCAAGCGAATCAAAGCCAGGTCATGCCGATAAGTGGCATTGTCGAAATCCGCTCGACGAACGACCTTGCTTGGGCGCTTGTACTGCCTGGCTGCTGAAGTCTCCACGTCAGGGAAGGAAGGCATGACAAGGCTTACCCCTGCTACAATTTCGAAATCTCTAAAGCGAAACAAGCACGTAATTCTAATTTTGATTTGTTGTCGTCTTTCAGTAGAAGTCAAGTTCACAAACTCCTCGTCGAGTCCTTTGGGCTGCTCGAAGCAGTGCGCAGCAGTTAGCAGCCAGTATCTGTCGAGAATTGTCGCGGCGCAGACGTGTGTCTTCCCAAGAGTTCTCAACTGGGCCAGCCAGGGCCAGGAGTGGGGAAGGGCGTGCTCCCCCTCCACCACATTGCCTGCCGCTCTGTCGCACTTTGCAGAGGTCACTTTGGGTGAAATTATCGGTCTGCCACACTGTGAAGCCGTGGACAAAGGAATTGTGATCAGAAGCAGCAGAATCGGTATCGTTTGTGCTTGTGTTGGCATGACTTTTCCTCGAATATGATATTTTATGTAAAATGCCCAAGGGCAGAAAGAGGAATATGTTCCAAGTATGAAGCATGTAAAAGTAAGAGTATTAAACGATATTCCTATGGTGTAGCAAACTAGAGCATTTAGCCCGTAGGCGATTGTTCATAGTCAAAAGAGGACTGGATTAGCCAATCTTCGATAGTTAAAACATGCAGTGACGCATGGTGCGCCACCACTGGTCGCAAGATGCAGAAACCCATGATGCACTACCACTGGTTGCAAGACTCCGATACCTGTGGCTGTCACCACTGGTCACAAGACACAGACCCATGTCACACCACCACTGGTCATAAGATGCATTGACCCCATGGTGCGCCACCATAGATCTTTGCAATAGCCCATAGACAATTTCAGACTGTGCTCCTGCCACTGCCTGTGTTTACTTGCAAACTGATGTGCCTGTGAATACACATCAAAGGTGTTTGAATACAGCCCATAGAAGTTGGGCATTAGACATGGAGATTTTAGATCGTGCCCCTGCCAGTGCCTACAATTAGCACTGTGCCACTCCACATGCCTGTAAATACATGTCATGGTCTCACAGCGCCACTCTGTAGTGAATCGTGAGACAACAGGGCAAAAATTTCCACGAAAATGACCCTCAGGCAGTCTTTAGTGCTCAAAATGTACTGTGCAGTCAATATTTTCATGATTTTCATGGAATTTAGACATCAGCCAAAGTCCACAATA
The DNA here is from genome assembly GCA_030248115.1 of Linhomoeus sp. GSCO2_2. NCBI lineage: Eukaryota > Metazoa > Nematoda > Chromadorea > Monhysterida > Linhomoeidae > Linhomoeus > Linhomoeus sp. GSCO2_2. Next base: position 4,352 of record JASAMZ010010332.1, read on the forward strand.
GGACGTTTTGATCCTCGGCCGATGGAGGTTCTTTTGACGTATAGATCATTGAGATCCGTCAATGCAGTCGAGAGTTATCGTGTTAACAGACAGACACACAGACATACTCTATGCCGCTTAGTATATAGGACTAGACTGTATAGCCCGTAGGTGACACTCTTTAGTCCAAAGAGGACTGCTGTTAGCCAATCTCCATGAAACATGCAAAGCTGATGGCATGCCACCACTGGTCGGAACATGCAGAGACGCATGGCGGGCCGCCACTGGTCTCAAGACGTGGGAACTCGTGGCATGCTACAACTGGTCTCAAGACGTAGAGACCATTTCCATGCCACCGCAGCTCTCAATATGCATAGACCCATATCACGCCACCACTGGTTGCAAGACCCAGAGATCCATGGTGTGCCATCATATAGCCTGTAGGCATTCTATAGGTGCACGTGATACTGTGGGTCAATCTTCATGCCATCATGGATGTCTGTTCTGTGCGACCGATTGCTTGCTTCTCAAGTTCTGGCGCCTATGAGGTGAGGTGACCGATCGTACAGCACCACTCTTGTAAAGTCTGAATAAGCTCTCACCATATTCTGAAGTGTGAATAGGCTATCATCATCTGTGGCTGTTGGCAACTGTTTGCGGCTGTAGCTCTCAAGCGCATTGAGTGTGACGGATCGTCCGCCGCCACTGTTCGCAAGTCTGAACAGCGTTCCATCATCCGCGGGCTCATAGCAAGTGTTTTGTGAATTGATCGTTTGCACTAACGTTGCCAGGCGCAATGAGTGGGGCAGATCGTCCGCCGCGACTGTTCGTAAAGAAAAGCGGGCAGCGTAGAGTGCTACGGAGGTCTCTACAGTGAATTCTTGTGAGAAGTTGTTTTCCCGTCAACTGTGTCAAGAGGTAGGCCATAAGTGATTTGCGCTTAGCTTCTTGTTTGCACGTTTGCATAGCTCTTTGCATAATTTGAATCGTTTTGGTCTTGCGATGCTTGCCTGAAGAGAGCAAGGGTAGACAGTGCGTTGAATGTTGACCGTTAGGGTGCGCGATGCATGGCGCACAACGTGTTGAGCATGCGTCAAAGTGTACAGTAAAACTCGAATAGAGCTTCGTTGTTAGAACCCGCGCCAAGCGCGTAAAGCGTACACTATTCGAGTTTGGCGTATGCCGCAACAGAAACCTGACACTGTTTGGCGCTTAGTATAAAGGACTAGAGCCTTTAGCCCGTAGGAGAATCTCTATGGTCAATAGCTCACAGGTAATCTGCAGAGCATGAAGGAATTAGCCCATTGCCAATAGGGTTTAGCCCTTAGGACATTTCAGATAGATCTCAAGTCATTCGACACTGTGCCCCTGCCAGTACCTACATTTAGAATTGCACCAGCTCCCATGCCTGTCAATACACAATAGGCGCTTGCAGTTAGCCCATTGACAATTGGATGACAATTGGGCTTAGCCTGTAGGACATTTCAGATAGATCTCAAGTCATTTGGCACAGTGCCCCTGCCAGTGCCTACGTTTAGGATCGCACCAGCTCCCGTGCATGTCAATACACAATAGACACTTGGAGTTAGCCCGTTGACAATTGAGTTTAGCCCGTAAGACATTTCAGATAGATCAAAAATCACTTGACACTGTGCCGCTGCCAGTGCCTGCATTTACCATCGCACCTGCTCCCGTGCCTCCAAATACACCTCGGAGTCTCACAGCGACAATTCCGTAGTGAATGGTGACGCAATAGCCCGAAATCTACTACAACGTAATCGTACGAAATCTACGTAGTCAACTTGCAGTCACTCCTGAGTGCCCAGAATGTGCTGTGCAGTCGATATTTTCGTGATTTTTGTGGAATTTAGTAATGAACAAAAGTCCACAATAGGAGATGCACAGGCAGAGGTGGTTCTTTTGAGCTATAGATCTCCAGGATCCGTCAACTGTGTCAAGAGTTATCGTGTTGACAAACAAACAAACAAACAAACAAACAAACAAACAAACAAACAAACAAACAAACAGACTCTATGCCGCTTAGTATATAGGATGCGGCGCTTTGCGCCGCCCACCAATTTGTTAAAGAAAGAATAGTACCAGTATTGATTGAAAGAAAGCATTTTCGACTAAAATCATCCACACAAACTGCGCAAAGGTCACAACGACACGCTAGGATGTGCCGAATATGTTACCGCGTGTCGTTGTGACCTTTGCGCAGTTTGTGTGGATGACTTTAGTCGAAAATGCTTTCTTTCGATCAATACTGGTACTATTCTTTCTTTAACAAATTGGTGGGCGGCGCAAAGCGCCGCATTTGCTACACCATAGGAATATCGTTTAATACTCTTACTTTTACATACTTCATACTTGGAACATATTCCTCTTTCTGCCCTTGGGCATTTTACATGAAATACTCTTACTTTTTTATTGGCGGAGCCAATCAACCCACGTTACCGATGTAGGCCACCTTGAGACACGACTGTAAAGGCTCTCGTACGAGTTTGACATATTTGGGTAACGTACGGGACGAGCAGGGCAACTTGGTAACACGTATGCAGGGCCTCCTGAACAATCGGGGGCACTTTGAGGCACGCACAAAACGAACAGGACAATTTTGGGACACCTATGCAGGGCCTCCTGAACGAGCGGGGGCACTTTGAGGCACGCACAAAACTTAACAGGACAATTTTGGGACACCTATGCAGGGCCTCCTGAACGAGCGGGGGCACTTTGAGGCACGCACAAAACTTAACAGGACAATTTTGGGACACCTATGCAGGGCCTCCTGAACGAGCGGGGGCACTTTGAGGCACGCACAGAACTTAACAGGACAATTTTGGGACACCTATTCAGGGCCTCCTGCACGAGCGGGGGCACTTTGAGGCACGCACAAAACGAGTAGAGCATTTTGGGTCACGTATGCAGGGCCTCCTGAGCAAGCGGGTGCACTTCGGGGGTTGGTGTTATATGCGCGCAACCATCGGTGGGAAGAATGGAAGGCGACTGGACGAGATCCTGATTGATGGACGTTAGAGCGTGACGTGAAGGAGAAGAAGGAGACGGAGAAGAATTCACCCCCCGCCCGTGGGACAAGAAACGCGCCGCGATCCTTCTTGCGCCTGTAACTCTCGCTACACTGAACCGATTTTCACCAAATTTGGAATTTA
>JASAMZ010010334.1:0-20000 GCA_030248115.1 Linhomoeus sp. GSCO2_2
AAAGTGAGGTCCCTTTTAAGACAAAAGTTGACCGAAGCTAGTCAAATCGCATATCAAAGTGAAGCGCTCGAGCTCTTGAGCACGAATCCGACAACAAAAAAATTTTTAAAAGTTTGAACACAGAGCTACAGTAATCAAAACGCGTCGAAAACTGGAAACAACACGCTTGCTTCGGGCTTAATAACTCGCTTGTCTGACGTCGCTGGGTTGAGTTCGACACATCGACGGGTAGCCCTCGGACTACTCTCGCGAACTGTAACGTCGAAATAATAACAAGTTTTAAAGATTGCGCGCTACAGTATCCCGAAGTAATGTCCGCGAAAAGTCAAAACTTCATCAAACCTAGTCGAATCGCATATCAGAATGAAGCGCTCGACCTCCTGAGCAAGAATCCGACAACAAAAAGTTTCAAAAGGTCAATGAGAGGGCAACAGTAACCAAAACGCGATGAAAACAGCAGATTTTGGTTTGTTAATCTTGGCACTCGTGCGTTGCAGAGCGACGGTCTTGACATCGCTGAAGAGCTCACTGCAAGCCAACATCAAAATCATGCTCAAACCTGTAGTTTTGCGTTAGATTCCAGTGTCTTTTTTTAAATTCAGTCTGAAAAGATGATTTTCTTAGTGTAAAGAATTAAACCCGAGCGATACCAATGTTGCGTAGCAAGACCACTCCAAAAAGTGTAGTCGCGAGGAGAGTCAAAGACGCTGCACGAAATCGGAAAGCGCCTTGCTACAATCTCAGTAAAAATTCAAAGCTCAAAACCACTCCGCTTTTTAAAAGAGACTTGTTCGGTCGGCCTCAGCCGAGCGAACCCTATCAAGAGCTCGGCGTGCGTACGTACGTACGTCACGCTCGCTTCGGGCTTAATAACTCGCTCGTCCGACGTCGTAGGGTGGAGTGTGAGGCCTATCTGAACGAGGGCCTTTACCCAACAAATCCACTGAAATGAAGGCTCCTAGCAAGGAATCATCTGAAAGCGCGGATTGCCCTAGCCAAAACAAAGCATATCTTCCAACCCATCCAATCTAGCCTAGATGCTGACTATTGTAGATTATCTGAGCCCACTTGCGAGTCGCGTCACACAAGTTCATGATCTCAGTGAGGCTGTCTTAAATCACGTCCAGCTTTTCTGAATGCTCATCGGTGATGACGTCTGCCTTCAGGTTGGTCAAGGCAGTGAGGCCACACTCACACATAGTTTGGGTTCGCGTCAGATCGTCCATGATGTCTGCAATGTAGTCAACTAAATATGATGTGTATAACTTGACCATGTTGTGCAACTCGCCCAATTTCCCACTTTCCATAGCGGAGTGGGCCAAGGGATGGTTGTGGGGGGGGGGGGGGGGGGCCGGGGGCGTGGCCCACAACCAACTTATTTATGCAAAAATTGTCGCCTGTTTTCAAGGTGTGCCTGTCAGCCTGCAGTACTTCTTGTCCCTGTTGTACCACCATCTTCATTCAGTTCTTCCAAAACAGAGGCCAGTTCGTTCTTCCTGCCTGATGGCTCTTGGGGTACCCTTTGTGTGAATGGCATGCCTGTCATTGTCAGAGATGAGCTGGGGTCTTTTGAGGGTTAGATCACGGAGGTCGCCTGAAACCGTTCTACCAGTGCCTGCAGGCGTTAATCGAGATGTTAATCAAGGAGGTCTACTGGGCGGGCCAGTTCAACATCTGTGTTCAGTGCTCCTGCAAAGCTGCAGAGCCGGAAGAAACCGGGGGAGAGAAGGAGGGAACGACATGATAGATGGAAGGGTATGTACATAAGATGGCCAAGTTCTGTATTAAGTAGGTAGTATGTAGCACAGTGCAGTACGGAGGGACAGAAATCGTTGAACTCGTGCCGCCAGTTCGATCGAATAAATCGATGCCGTCCCTAAACATCGGTCTGCGTCTGAGATTTGTCCCCGTCTCCGTACGATAAATAGGCTAGGAGAGCATCGTGCTTTGACAACTAGGTAAGTAGGTAGTATGTAGCACAGTGCAGTACGGAGGGACAGAAATCTAGGCGGTGATGGTTGCTGAAGGGGCAGGCGACCACAGTTGTGGCGTAAATAGGCCGTGGGTGGGAATAGGTGGGAGATACATACTGTGCAGAGTGTGTGCTACATCACATCGACTACGTAGGTATACAGCACACTATGAGACACAATTCTGTCTGTTACTCTGTTCGACAACGCAAACCTGAACGGTTCGTCTGGAGGAGGATCGGGTTCGAGATCTGTAACAGATAGAAAGGATTTTATTGTTTTTCACCGTCACTCGTTTTGGTGTGAAGCATATGAGTAGGTCTTATACGAGATTACGTTGGAACGCTCCGTTTTACGGACTGCAGAATGGTGCAGAAGGCGACGACTGACAGTCGACGCCTTCTGCACACGTCTGTCCAATGGACTGCAGATGGTGTTCGCTGGTCGCAGAAATGGAATTAGGGATCTGCAACAAACGAACCCAGAGCGCTACAGAGAGTACAAAAGGTGTCTGAAGAGCCATGGGGAGCCTGCTCCATTCTACGCGCTGGCCAAGACACACAAACTCGAAAGTCTGCCAACGACAGCAGTGGAAATGGTAGAGGCGAGGCGGCGGCTAAAATTCCGCCCCTACGCCGACCTACGGTACCCCAGACGCCCCACTCTGTAGCCATCTCACCAAGATCCTCCAAATGTTGCCTAGGCCACCCCACAGCCTACGCGACAGCTACGACTTCCTGCGACGCCTGAGAGAAATCCAGCTGGAGGAGGGGGATATCATAGCGTCTTTCGACGTCGTCTCCCTCTTCACTAAGGTTCCAGTGGAGGAGAGCTGCAGAGTGATTGAGACCATGCTTGCCACAGCGATGGGGCTACCGACGACGTTGGGTGCGCAGGAAGTTGGCCGTCTGCTACGCCTCTGCCTGAACAACACCTTCATCAGCGTCAAGGAGAAGGTCTGGAAGCAGGCCCATGGTCTGGCCATGGGGAAATCTCCCTCCCCAGTGGTAGCAGACCTCTTTATGGGATGGCTGGAGTCCCAGGCTTTGGAGCTGGCCCCTCTGAAGCCCAAACTATATGTCCGATATGTGGACGACTGCTTCCTGGTCTGGTCCCATGGCAGCGACGAGTTGCAGAGGCTCTTCCACCTCTTCAACTCCCAACACCCGGACATACAATTCACCATGGAGAGAGAACGCGACGGCCGCCTGCCATTCCTGGACGTGATGGTGGAAAGAGCTGTGCCGACTGCGGTCACCTCTGTGTACCGCAAGCCTTGCAACAGCCACAGCTTCCTCTCCATGAACTCCTACCATCACTTCTCACACAAACTGGCCGCAATCAAAGGGCTGACACATCGAGCGCAGCAGCACTGCTCAACTAACGAACTGCTGAACAAGGAGCTCCACTTCATCAGGCGCCTATTCTCTGAGCATGGCTTCTCCCACAGGGCCATTCAGCGCGCCATGGCGCCAATTCTGAGCCGCGACCAAGACGAGCCTCCAACTGAGAAGGAGAAACCGCTGGCTACAGTCTCGCTGCCCTATGTGGAGGGACTGTTTAGCCAGCTACAGCGTCTGGGAAAGTCTGTGGGAATTCGCTTCGTGCCCCGCAGCACCAGATCAGTGAAAACCGAACTGGGCAGCCAAAAGGACGTCACACCTGAAGAGAGACGGTCAGGAGTCGTCTACTGCGTCAACTGCAGCTGTGGCCAAGTCTACATTGGCCAAACTGACAGGCCGCTCTGCGTGCGCGTGCGTGAGCATGCCAGCGACTGGGTGAATGGGGTGCGCGCCTTCTGCCACCATTCTGCCCCAGCTCATCAGCCCGCCTTCGACCAGACGAAGATTCTGGCCATTGAAAGAAGCACTGAACTCAGAGAGCTGAAAGAGGCGCTCCTCATCGCTCAGGGGGGCGCCAGATGTATCGAAAACGTCAATCTTGGAACGAAATCTGCCCTCAACAAGAACAGAGGGAGGAACCTCAATCAGATATGGCAGACAGTGACGCGCAGACTGCGGCCATTGCCATTCTTAGGAGACTGATTTCGTATTTTCGCAGTTGCTTAGGATGCGCGCGCGCGACTGTGTGTGATTGACGTGTGAGGGTGCTACTGTTTTCAGTGCCTGACGACGGCTCCGATTGTGGGCTGAAAGCTTGCTTGAAATTTCCCTGGTGCAGACATGCCACTGACACATCGACAGGCGTCAAACAATAACTGCACAGCTGACGGTTTCCTGAAGTCATTTACAATTAGAATATGAAAATGTCGAAAATCGACTTTTTCACCTGATGAGCTAGCCGCGAAATTTCTTCGGAAATGGAAAGAGCACGGACCGCTGATAATTTGTAACACAAAGAAAATTTTAGTCAATGTGGAATTTGATAGAAATACGCAATTGTTTGTCGAAATTTCATAAATTGACAAAAATAGAACATCGTTTGTTGACGAATGTGAATGCAGGAAATTGAAAGGTCGTAAGCCAATAAGAATTTGTGACATACTTTTTCAGTTTTGAAAAATTGCAATTTCGAGACATTTTCAATCAAAATATGGAAATGTCGAAAATCGACTTTCTCACCTGATGATATAGCGGCGAAATTTCTTCAGAAATCGAAAGAGTATAGACTGCGTATAATTTGTAACGCAAGAGAAATTTTTTCCGAATATGGAATTTAATAGATATACGTGATTATTTGTCCAAATTCCATAAATTGGCAAACGTAGAACGTCATTTATTGAAGAATGTGACTGTAGAAATTGAAAGGTCGTAAGCCAACAAGAATTTGTGACTTGGTTCTACAGTTTTGAATTATTGCAATTTAGAGATATTAACATTAAAATATAAAAATGTCGAAAATCGACTTTGTCGCCTGATGAACTAGCGGCGAGATTTCTTCAGAAATGGAAAGAGCATAGACCGCGGGTAATTTGCAGCACAAAAGAAATTGTTTCCAATTGTGACGATAGTAGGTTGTTCTTCGTTCAGTTACGTATCTCTTCAAATGTCGTCTACCGCTTCACGTAACGTTAACCACAGCACAAGTGACGGCCATTCCTGTGTTGGCTTCCCTCGAAAATCGGGACTTTGACTTTGCAGCTGTGTCATTCTCGCGTGTTGCACATGACAAAGCTCTCACTTGGCAGACATCTAAGTAAAACTTAGTAGCACAACCACTTAAAATTTCAATTCGATCGGTCCACCCAATCTCTGCCAGCTAGCAAACAAAGTTGCCAAACCCACCGTGGGACACCCTGTATATACCCATTTGGCTGTAACTTGATTTAACATTACCTACTTAAAACAAATTATCTGCTATTGTTTTGAAGATACCCGTTGCATTCCGCATCGCTCAGCTGTCTGCCACGACAAGAGGTTATCGTCTCCTCGAAGCTTCGTTGTCCCACGCTGGTGCAGTTGCTGTGCCCCAAACGGCAGGCCCAACTGACCATTTCGCCTTGGAACTCTCTGAAGAAAGGCCTCTTTGTGTCAGGTATGGACTGGAAAGTTCACTGAATTCCAGATGTCTTACTGAGTGAGAACTGTCTCCACGCTGAGCTCGCTCCATCCCACCCTCTCGTACGCAGCCGTCAAAACGTTTTCCAGAAGATACGTCTGCAAAGGTGGAGTCTTATTAAACAATGTCGAGAGTGTGTCGCTTTCAATGTTTCACCTTAGCGGCCTCTTCTCCCGTTGTCCCAGCGAACATTTGCCAGATGTAGTTCAAATTCGTCAGTGCGGCCTTCCATGAAACAAAGTTGTCGTCGCCGCTTTTCACAAAGCTCCCAAGGAGCTTCAGGGCCGTCTCATAACCCAATTGGCCCGCTCTCGCCAGCGTGAACGCGTCGTCGAGCAGCTGCGAGCGCAACTTCACGCTGAACGCCTGAAGCTCAGCCAGCAACGTTGTACTCCAGTCAATAAAATGTGCAAAGTCATCCTTTACACGCCCGAATCTTCCGCTTTCATTTACACGCTCACGTCGTGATCTTCCTCAAGCTGATCCGCAATCAGACGCCAACTCGAAACGTCGTAGTTCACTCTGTAGTAGCCGTCCACTTCCGGATTCAGCACCAGCCAACGGGCGTTTGGTGTTTCAACGGTGACATTTCCTGTTTGGTTTTATTGTGGACTGTGGTCCTTGCCTCGTTGGTTTCATCAATGAACCTCACCTTCTTCGGCCATCCACAATAGTTGTTGCCGACCTCTTGAATCGTCTTGTCTCGCATTCCACACAGGAATGTGCCACTTGTAACTGAAAATAGACTGTGTCAGGGCAAGACAGAATTGGGATGTTGTCTGTCAGTCAGTTTTCGCTGGAAAGTGTTCTCTACCCAAAAGGCGAATCGCCTTCCGTTGGCGCGCCATCCAACGTGAAAGGTTGCTGCTCAATTAGAAGTGTTGAGTAATTTGCCAGGGTGCTGTGGCGCTGCCTCGTAACACTTAGCACGGGATAGTGCTTCTGCAGGGTGTAAGTCAGCAGCATGCGTTTGACGTCGCCCTCTTTGCCCTGAAGGAAACCGCGCTGTGATTTGAATCGTTTCGTCCATTTTACAAATTCTGTAGAACGTGCGTCACGAATTGTTCTAGCACTCTCTCTTAGTCTGTAACATTGTCGCAAATGACCTCGTCTTCATCCGCGAGAGCGTTGTAGAGATCCCGGCTCTCGGCGTTTCCATATCGATGCTTGTTCAGGTACGTCTAGAAGCGCAGCTTTTGTGTGACATTACGTTAGACTTGTTATACTTGGTAGAACAACGTGCTGACAAACCGTCATGCGCGTCTTGAACGCATCGTCTCCGATGACCGCCTTTGTCATTTGGACCACTGCGGAGCCCTAATTGGAGGCACACTCTACTTTTAACACATTGACAAGATGTTGTCAAAAGTCATTGTTGCTGTAATAGTGCCTTCTCGTAGCTGATCTGGTCGAAGTTGTCCCAGGCGTCGTCGGCGGTGGGCACGGGAGTCGACAGGGCATGGGACTTGTTCAGTTGGTCCAGGGACATGGCCTCCTGCAGCCGGTTGACCATCTGCGACATCTGAAAGCGTACATAAATGGCTTCATGACTGAACTTCATGCTGTAACCATAGTGACGAAGATCTGTGCCTATTGTACCATGTCAAATCGGCCGTCGCTGGCGGCGTCAGCGCCAATTTGCTCCATGAGGCTGGCGAAGCCCTCGTTCAGCCACAGGTCGTCCCACCACTGCATGGTGACCAGGTTGCCGAACCACTGAAGCAGTGAAGAGAGTAGGAAATCTTGTGAGACCACTGAAAGCATCTGAAATCACCATGTGCGAGAGTTCGTGGGCGACGACCACGGCCACAGTCTGCTTCTCCTCCAGTGAGTATTTGCTGGGGTCATAAAGGAGGTTCTTCTCGCGGTAGGTGATCATTCCCCAGTTCTCCATGGCGCCGAAGGCGAAGTCAGGCAGAGCGACCATGTCTGAAGCCCCAATGAGCTTTCACTTTCACTGCAGCAGTTCACTGGAATACACCGAGAGCGGTTTCTAACCTTGTTTCTTGAGAGGAAAGGGAATGTCAAAGAACCCTTCCAAGAACTCCAGCACTTTGGGTCCGATTTCCGAAGCGTAGGCGGTCTGGTCCAGCGCTTCAGGGCGAGCCCATATGCGGAACTGAAAGTAATCAATACCTACGTTGCTACAACGAGTTGAATTGCTATCATAGCTGCAAATACACTAGCACACTGAGTTTACCAAGGAACAGATATTGATTTAGCGAAACATCTGACTAAACTGAGTAGGCCGCGTATAATATACCCGGATTCCGCTGCTGGTCGTCGATTCTCTGTACTGCAGTTGTCCCACGCAGATGGCCAGCAGATAGGTGGACATCTTGGGCGTCCTCTTGAAGGTCGACTTCAGCCACTTGTCACTGAAGAACTTCCACAGCAATGGTCACGATTTTCCATAGTTATAAGGAACTGAACCTACCCAACTGACACAGCAGGTCCTTCCTCGATGGCGTTCGATATCGCCCTAGTGTCTTTGGGATGAATAACAGCCACTTCGAACTCTGCCTTCATGGCTGGCTCGTCGAAGGCTGGCAAAAAGCGGCGAGCGTCCGCTGGCTCCATCATAGTTACTGCCAGGTACCTAAAGTGGGGCTGAATAAGGAAATGTTTCCAGTAGGTTTTATATGCTACAGAGGTAGGTAGAATTTGTATTGTATTTGTTTCCGTTAGGTGAGGTCACTCACTTCGTCTCCCCGTTCTCCTCGTAACGGCTGCGGTAAAGCCCTGCCAATCCGTCAGCTATGACGCCATCGTACTCGATTTGCAATTCCACTTGTTCACCGGCCCTGAACGCTTCTTCAAAGACAAAGTCGACCATCTGGGTCTCATTTCTGACCACGATCTTTCGAGGCGTCTCTCCTCTGGACAATTTAGCCGAAACAATGCTTATGTCTCTCTGATTTAGAGTGATCGTTGTGGAGGCAGTCAAACACTCCACTGTGACATTGAGCCTCCCAGTGAAAGTGAACCGCTTCTCAGGCGGGAAGTCGTAGTCGCCGCTTGGCAGGAAGGTCTGCACCTCCAAGCGGTACAGGGTGGGTCTCCAGTCATTGGGAAGTCTCAGCTCTTCAGGGGTCGGGGACTGGAGTGAAGTATGGATTTCGTCAGATGCGTATTCTGATGATCGCGACAGGACGAGAAACACGATAATCAATCCCAGAAGTGCGATCAGTAGCAGAGTTGAGGCGACGATGCCAGCGACGATCCAGAGGCTTCTTCTGGAACCTTTGGTGCTCCGACCACTGCAAGTCGACTGTCGAACGGAGTTCTGCTGTCCAGCGGCCATTGGCTACCAACAGAAGTCTGGAAACTCTCACGAGTGTTTGTTGACTGCTTTGTCGGATAAACTCAGCACTTCAGTTGAGGAAAGAGCAAGACTCCAGTGGCCTGACGTCAGCACATCTGGAGGGGGGTTCGTCCTCGAGACGACATCGATACACCTTGCGGTCGTTACCCACCCCTACCCAAGTACATATGTCGATGGGAGATGTCGAGAGCACTCTATGTACCTACCTACTTGCACCCCGCAACCAGACACGTCGCGAGCGAAGCTGTTAGTCGTCGTCTTCTTCCCCTTAATCTGTCGCGCAGAGGTTACGCGGCTTGCGGCGGCCGTAAGGAGATGTAAGTAAGACGATGCGAGCGTGTGAGTAGGCGGACAGGGTGACGGGAGCGTGATCCAGGGTTACTGGGTTGCGACAGACGACGTCGGACGGCGAAACTAGACAGAGAGCGCAAAAACTCTGCAAAACAATTGCTTGGCGAGATTAACCATCGTGGTTTTTGCGAAGCAAAACGCTGGCTTGGCAACTTCAACAACTGCGGACGATCACGAGCGGAAACCACCTTATAAGGTCACGAGCCTACATACTGTACGATACGTGGAGTGTAACTTGTGTGAATGTGCATCATCAGAAATTTTGACGAAGAAGAGACGCCTTCAGAGCAACTTGTTCGTTTCAGTACAGCAAAGTACAGTGTAGGTATGTACCTGATTCAACAAAGCTCGACAAAACAGGAAGTTGCACTGCCAAACGAGCACAACACAAAGCTGAGAGGCGACGAAGAAGCACTACTCTACAAGACAAGCACTTGAATCACATCAACGCGGTAATACCGAAGACCAACATTACTGTTGATTTAACCGCATTAAGTAGAGTGATAGAAACGCTTGCACCATTTGTTTGTGGTACCGTACATGTGTAATCTGTCCCATTACTTCCTTAGCCCCGTGGGAACGTAAGAACGGTGCAGGGATGGAGGTGTAACTTCAAGACCGGTTTCCAGCGCCACAGGCAGGTTAGAGACTGTCATTGGTGCCATTGTCTTTAGTGCACTGCGGTTGCGAGCAGTGTTGCAAGTTACTATGAAACCAATACTTGGTTCAATGAAACGTTCGGTTGACGGACCACCCGTCGAAAATTGTTGCAGTTCGTTTCAGTTGAGAGAAAGCGCAGTCAAGTCAAAAGGAAGAAATCTTGATTGGAACTGTATTGTCGAATGGAGGTCTCGTCGTCGTTCCACACTTTCACAAATTGTAGCGTTCGTTGTCTGTCTGCCAGGTGGTTGGCGGAAGACACCATATCGACTTCACCCACCGCGGAAGTTTCCGCCAGACAAGAGGGATGGTCGGGCCTCGCGAAAACAATCGGCGCGTGATTGCGAGAGGGGAGACTGTTGCTGCCGCAATCGCCATTCGATGCACCTGTGCGCACTGCACTCTCTCGAGCGGAGTTGTAGTAGCCCGATCGGTGACAGAAGTAGAGAAGAAGGAAGACGCGAACTCGATTACACATTCAGTTACACTCCGGTAGTGACATCGCGCGGGAAGTGTAGTAAACAGGCCGGTCGTCGAGCGCGACCAAAAGAAAAAAGCTTTCACTGACGACAAAATGGCCACCGTGCGAGTGGAGACGATGGAGATGGGGCCGCGCCAGCGCATGGCCGGCGGCGTCGAGAGCGGCGCCCGCCCTCAGGCCGACTACCACCTCAAGGTCGACCCGGACCAGTACGACCGCGCGCTGGAGATCCGTCTCCTGTCCATCAGGCGGCCGCACATGCGCGCCTTTCACTGCGCCTGGCTGGCCTTCCTCACGGCCTTTATGGGCTGGTTCGCCATCCCCCCACTGATGCCCACGGTGCGCCAGCAGCTGAATCTCACCAAGGCCGAGGTCGACAACTCCAACATCGCCTCCGTCTCCGCCACCATCGTCGCCAGGTGAGAAGCGATGACACAATTGAACGAGAAGCGTTATGTATAGGCGTTGATAATCAAAATTTTGCGCCAACCAACCAGCTGAGCACTGTAGAAGCGAAACCCCATAGACCTGTTATAGATACGCGCAAAGTGTTTTGCAAACTACCGCGTTTCAAAATGCAGACCGCCACTTAAACAGCCGCTTTAACTCGCTGAGTAGTGTTCCGCCACAAGACGACGTTTTGGGAACGCTTTTTGAAAAAGCGTTCCGAGGCGCTTTGGCTGCCAAAAAGATTGGCTGCCAAAAAAAGCGTTCCCCGGCCGGTACGACTTTGGCGGCCAAAAATCGGACCGGACGGGCCGGGCCGGCCAAAACGCGTTTTGGCAGCCAAAATCAGCGCCGATTTTGGCGGCCAAACGGGCCGCCGTGGGAGATTCTGAGGGCAATTCACATTTTGGCCGCCAAAGTTGCCGCCGGGGCCGGCCCACCGCCGCACATTTTGGCGGCCAAAATCCGCCAGGCGGATTTTGGCAGCCAAAGCTGGGCCGATTTTGGCGGCCAAAATCGGCGCCATTTTGGCCGTCAAAAATGTGCTTGTCTGCATGTTTGGCTGCCAAACTGCGGAACGCTTTTTTTTCTGGCAGCCAAACTTTTTGGCGGCCAGTCTGGGGAACGCTGGAGGAACGCTTTTTCGCGGAACGCTACTCAGCGAGTTAAAGAATAGGTAATGACGGAGTATGTATGTAACTATCACACAGCTGAACAGAACGGCGGACTCTTCACTCTGAGTTGTTCCGAAACGTTTACACAACATTGCACGGCTGTGAGCTCCTGGCCAGTGGTCGAATTAATGGACTTGCACCTTTCCACAGACCGACACTCATAAACGGTAACAACTTCTTCGGTAAACGGAATGTTGTCTTTTGTAAAAAGTCGAGAGTCTGGAACTGAAGACTCAACCATAATCAATCATTTGTAACACTCTTGAGACATACGTGTAAGCGCCAACCGACCGGGGGGCGGGGGTCGGGGGGGGGGGGGGGGGTATAGGACCCCTCAGGGGGGGGGGGGGGGGGGGTCTGAGGCCCCTGGAGGGGGGGGGGGGGTAAAATTACCTAAAAATTTTGCCAAAAAATAAGAAAATTTTGCAAAAATTGGCCAAAAATTGCCAAAAATAGCTTAATTTTGGTCAAAAACGTCCAAAATATAGCGCCGCAGGCGAAAATTTTGCCATTTTTAAGCGCCGCAGGCGAAAATTTTTGAAATTCTAGGGGGGGGTCTTTTGGGGAAGGCGGGAGGGGGCTGCCGGGGGGGTATGGGGGGTACACTTTCGGCTAGGGGGGGGGGGGGTTTACTCCGCCCCCCAACCCCCCCCCCCCCCGGCTACACGTATGTGTTGAAACGCTTTACACCCATTGGCTTTCACTCGCTTCCACTGCAGACTGCTGGTCGGCCCGCTCTGCGACTGGCTTGGTCCTCGGACGGTGCAGGCGGCGCTGCTGGTGGGCGGCTTCTTCCCGGCCTTCGCTGCGGCCTTCGTGCAGAGCGGCTGGGCCCTGCTGCTGGTCCGGCTGCTGATCGGCGTCGTGGGCAGCTCCTTCGTCTGCTGCCAGTTCTGGGCCTCCAACACCTTCGCACACGAGGTCGTGGGCACGGCCAACGCCATCACCGCCGGCTGGGGCAACATGGGCGCCGGCCTGAGCTTCGTGCTCGCCCCCCTGCTCTTCCAGGTACGGCTGGTGGCCAGTGTGGGGAATTGCGTTTGCGCTAACGTATGCGTAACTACTACCAGTACGTAAGCACTGGTACGTACGTACTGATACAGTACTACGTTAGCACGCAGTAAGTATGGCAAAAAGTTTACGTATGCGTTTGACATTAGTGGAAGGATTTCCCATTACTGCATCGGTAGAACGACACTGCTGCCTTCACAAGTGATTGTTTCAGTTATCAATCAGGTTTGACAACATTTGTTATGCACGACAACATGTGCATCTATGCGCAGCTGTGGTGGAGGAAATAGGCCGAATTTCGATGGCATCCACAGGCGTATGCAAGCTGACGTATGGCGCTCTCTTTGCGTATGCGTACGTAAAACAATTTAGACGCATACCTAAGCATCCAAAACGAATGGGTGTATGCGAAGTTGGTATTGCGCATCCGCAGACACGCATCCATCAGCACCTACTTCCAGGCGCTCGTCTGGACCGGCCTGGACCTCGACCTCAGCTGGCGGGCCACGCTGGGCCTCATGGCTTTGGCCACGCTCCTGGTGGGCCTCTTCATCTTCTTCTTCTCCGACGACTGCCCAAAGGGGCAGTATCGCGCCATCAAGAAGCTGGAGGACGCCGACACGCACATCCCGCACCTGGGGGTGGTACGGTCGCTTCTGCTGGCCATCCAAGAGCCCACGACCTGGCTGCTGCTCGTGCAGTACGCCTGCTGCTTCGGCGTGGAGCTGGCGCTCAACAACGTGCTGACGGTCTACTTCCACGACGACCTGCAGTTGGCGCAGACCACGGCCAGCCTGGTCGCCAGCCTCTTCGGCCTCATGAACCTGTTCGCGCGTGCAGTTGGGGGCTTCCTCAGCGACCTGGCCTTCGCCAAGTGGGGCATGCGCGGCCGCCTGGTCGTCCACCTGCTGTATCTCCTGGCAGAGGGCTTGGCCCTGCTGGGCTTCAGCTACATGGAGAGATTGTGGGCGGCCGTGCCCACCCTCATTCTCTTCTCCCTCTTCGTGCAGGGCTCGGAGGGGACCACCTTCGCCCTGGTGCCCCACGTGGCGCCGCTGGCCACGGGCGCCGTGGCGGGCTTCGTGGGCGCAGGGGGGAACGCCGGCGCCGTCGCCTGGGGCTTCCTCTTCAAGTGGACGGAGACGACCCGGGACGGCTTCTTCTACCTGTCTTTCTTCGTCCTGGGAGGAGCACTGCTGACGCCGTTTCTCTGCGTCCGCCATCACACCACCTTCTGGCCCGCAGCACTCAACCCCTGCCATCCTTTTGGAGTGGAAGAAGACTTCGGCAAGGCCGTTCCCAACGAGCAAGAGGAGGAAGTGAAACAACAACAACCTAAGGAGGAAAGCCGAGTCTAAACGTAGAGTTATTTCACAGTTGGCTTGCAGAACCATTCACACGATAGTTGCGCTCGCTCTTTGTAGATTCTTGCTTCCTAGTGCAGATTACATTGCCACATGTCTTAATTTCATTAGGTAGGTTGTACGGCTGGTATGCGTTTGCTTGCGCTGATCCCTGTGAAAACATCTGTGTCGGCTGTCGACATGATCATAATGAGTATTCAGTGCGCGTCAATCAAACGAAATTCGACCACATGCGTCAGCGCTGCTAACGAACGAGCACCAACGTTAAAGCGACCACCAATTGCGTGCGTTATGACACTGCGTTGTATGCTGTGCGCTAGATTAAGCAGTTAACTTGCAGTTGACACGTTGGCCATCTCCTATGCGTTCATGTTTCAAGCTTTGTGCATCAAGGCACCGAGAGGTGCTTGCGATAGTTCAAAATAGAATTTGACAGGAACCACTCTAGAACAACGAAGGAAAGGCGGCGTCGATCATCGACGAACGCCATCGAGAAACGGCGCACACAGCGCACGAACAACCGTCGCGAAAAAACTCACGACGGCTATGGCGTAGACCATACACGGCTAAGATTGCTTCTCTTCTGCCAACGTCGCTTTCTTCGTGGCTAGTTCCAGTTTCTCCAGCGTCTCTTCGTAGAGCTGCTTGTACCTCAGAACTTCCGACTCTTTCCTTCTGTTGTTCTCATGTGCGCGGCTCAATTCGGCCTGAAGATCGTGGTAGTCCCTCAGCAGGTCCTCGAAGTTGCCTGCAATCACAGCTAGAAAAGTCGTACAAGGCCAACCCATTCGCAGCACAGAACTGGATGACATCAACTACTCTCCTGAAAGGTCTTGTTGTATAGGCGGCTCGAAACATTTTCCGTCAAACCGCACCTTTGAAGTTCTCGATTCTCAGCCACAACGACTGGACTTCGTCGCGCACGTTGCACAGGGAGGCGGACATCTTGCCCCGGCTTGAGATGAGATCCCGCGAGTCAATTAGTCGGCAAATCGGCGATACACAGCGTCGGATTGTCGTACAGCCGTCTCGTCGCGCGATTGACCTCCGACGCGCGAAACACGACGAGACCTTCGTCGAGCGAATTGATAGGGCGGAGTGCGGTTGACAGCTTGTCGTCGTCGGTTGGCCGAAATGGGTGGGCTGTGCGGTCGGCCCCTTACTTCGTCTCGCCTCCGCCCGTTGTCACTTCCACAACACGTTTACGCGCCGCCGCCGCCGCCGCCGCCGTGTGCGCGCGCGCTTCGTTTGCCTTTGGGACTTGCGCAACGGAACGACGAGATAGTGCAGTGTGTTCACTTGCGGTGGAGAAGGTATGAATCGGTCCAGCGACGGTGGTACAATACGCAGGGCGCAAGATGGCCAGTCAGATAGCATATGTATCGGATGACCTTTTGGAGTTTGCGCACTGTTTGATGAAGAGCAGCGCATATCTGTAAGACTGTGAACAACTCGGCTCTCGTGCAACGACTGTAACGGTTGAATGGGGTCAATTCAAGTGCAGCTGAAACGTTTCATAACGTACCTCCTTAATTCACTGGATGAGTTTGTGAGGAATAACTACCATTACTGCCTTTTGAAAGTGAGAAGTGCTCGTTTCGATACCTATACACAGTAGGTGTCCGGTAGCATGGTACAGAACTTCTGATTTTGTGCTGTTGAAAGAAACTATACTATTTAGGTGAACGAACACCAGTGGCGGGCCCAGGATTTTCCGATAGGGGGGGCACAAAATCCAAAATTTTTCCAAAGCGCCGCAGGCGAAAATTTAGCACTTTTAGGCCATTTAAACGCCAGAAGTCGCCAAAATTTGACGTTTGCAACCCGTTAGATGCCCTAAATTTAGACTAAAAGTTGCGCCGCAGGCGAAAATTTTTACGTTTTTCACCATCCCTGTGCAAAAATTAGCCTAAATTGAGCGCCGCAGGCGAAAATTTGGCGATTTTTGATCCCTAAATGCCAAATTCTCTTACAAAACAGCGCCGCAGGCGAAATTTTTTTATATTCGTGCGTCGTTTAAGAAAATTTTTTCTCAACGGTCGGACCGTAAGGGGGGGGGGCAGTGCCCCCCCCCCCCCCCCCCCCCCCCCCCCCCCCCCCCTGGGCCCGCAGTGGTGAACACGTTCGAACTGCCGACGCTTGTGATGAGAAAACTTGCGCAGCAGTGCTCTCAACTCTGATGTTGAGAAGAACGACCATAGTGGACGGACTGAACAAACTGCCAATTGTAAACTGTTGGTTCAGCGCTGAAACCATTTGGCGCGGATACCAATCTCTCCGTGAGTGCCGTCGATTACTACCTACGTGCACCCGAATTGAAACAACGTTTCCAGATTCGTGAAACATCGTGTCTCTGTTCGTGCCAAGTTTCGAGCTCTGGACTGGTCGAATGCGCAGAATAGAAACCTGCTTACACCGGCCGATTTTCCTCTTTGTTGGCTCGGTGCCCTGCCGCCGCTGTGGCAAACGGCCCATTTGTCTAATGACCCTTCGACATTCGATACGCCTTCCTAAATCGAAGACTTGAGGAGAGCGAGTGCGCCCGCCCGCTTGAACCATACCGACGGCGGTGCGCGCGGAGTTAGTTTCTTGGCGCTGGAAAAGGCCGGCGAAAATAGCTGTGGACGAGAGAGGAGCCGAATCTAATTTGTCCCCCCACTGAACTGGGGGGGGGGGGGGGTGCACATCTGAAGACCCGCATGATAGCGGCGCCATATTGGGGAGGGGGGGGGGGGGGGGGGGCGCTTTTCCCTCTCCGTCCGCGTGTGTCAAAGCGAAAGTCCCCCCTCCTCTCTCTCTCTTTCCGCGTGGGCATCCGGCCAGGCCTAATGGGCGGTGGGCCGGCGGCCTCTAATGAGAAATTCGGCCGCCCCTCTTCGCTTCGCTCCGCCGTTACCGATTCGGTATCGGATTCCGCGCGCCGCAACCTCGCCCACTTGCCCCGCCGACGACGACGTCAAGAATCGCCCGAGGGCGAATTATTCTCGCCCCTCTTCCCCTTCTGCTACGCACAACAAGAGTTCGAAGATCGCAGGCGCCAATTAGACGCTTCCGTCGTCGCCTCGCGGTGCCCTTTCGTTTTTGAGGGGGCGAAACGAAAGAGCGTCACAAATTTGAACGAAAGCGAACAGCCTCGACAGAAGTTGTCTTTCCCACCGTCCGCCCTCGAGTGTCGCTCGAGCTAGGCGGTCGCTGAGAATGAGACAGAGAGCAGCCGCCATAGCTACTTTGACAAATAGCCCGCTTTTGTGCCGGCGGCCGGCCGACGTTTTACTGTCAGGTGGGGAATAATATGAACCTACCTGCGCTATATGGCCGTATACAGCCTCCAGCCGGCTCTAAATAGAGCCCCCTGCAACAACAGAGGAGGAGGAAGGACACGAGATACTACTTCCGATTGGTTCAATAGTCATCCCCACTTCCCCTTTGCTCGCATGCGCGCTTGACGTCTCAATAGCCGTCGTCGTCTGCTTCCCGCTCCCTTCCATCCACCCAGAAGATTGCCCTGAAGGGAGGGAGGCCGCCCTACTGTTTTCATGACTGGCCCGCCAAAGCAGCTGTTTATCAATTGGCTAGCGCTATGTTTGCGATGACTAGCCTCGAGAGGAACAAAGGCTCGCCCTCCTGCTGCGACGACGACGACGAAGAAGCCGAGTCTGCGGGATCCCTCGACGGCTTTGTGATCGCCGCCCCGCACGCGGGCAGGCTGGCGGCGCGCGAGGAGCGCGTCCACCACCAGATCGACGCGTCCACGTCGAGTGGCGACGCAGTAGAAGCCGACTCCGAATCGACCGAGTTCCTTCGACTGAACGTGGGCGGCCGCAGCTCCAAGCTGCGCGTGGCAACGCTGCGGCGTCGCTGTCCCGAAGGTCTGCTGGCGAAGTTCGCCTCCATTCCGGAGCAGCAGAAGCACCGAGTCGCAGACGGCTTCTTCGACGACGAGTTCTACTTCGAGAGGTCGCCGGTGCTCTTCGAGTACGTCGTCGACTTCCTCGCCACGGGTGGGTTGGGTTTGACGCCAAGGTGGTTTCTTCATGTTAGCTATTGAAGCGGTGGCGTTTCACGTCAAATATTAAAGCTGAGGCATGAGCGGTGCTGCAATAAGGAGCCTTCCAAATACCTTTCTAGATTTCTCGCTTCCGCTCTCTCTTAATTCATTCCCACAGAAGTCGGCTCCCCATCCGGCGCCGGGATGTTCGCCAATATAAAAGAATGTTTACTCAAAAGGGTGACCATTGTTGGCAGCGTTTGTACGTTCCTTCAGGCTTCCTCCACCGACCCACGGACGTGTGTGTCGAGCGCTTCCTGCAGGAGTTGGACTACTGGCGCATTCCCTACTCTTATCTGGCGCCCTGCTGTCAGATTCCTCTGTTGGTGGAAGCGACTGCGGGCACTGACGGCAACCGCAATGGCGACTGCAAGGAGTCGGTGGGGTTGGGGGACCCTGGGGCCAGTGTGCGCAAGAAGGCCTCCCAGATTCGGGGCAGCGAGTTCGCCTCCGTCCGCTGGGGCCACACCAGAAGAGCCGTCTGGTCCTTCATGGAGAATCCGCAGTCTTCCCTGGGCGCCAAACTCTACGCCTTCCTCTCAGTCTTCTTCGTCCTCCTCTCCGTCGTCGGTGGGTGGATTTGCAGTACCTACAATGGGATAACTTTTGTGGTTTTGTAGTTTGCTTCTTGTGGTATAGTATGTTTGTACTTAATGATGCTAGGCGGTCACATATGTACATATGTATGTGCCTATGTATGTACCCCGTAGTCACAACAGACAACTTGAACACTTGAATCAGGTGAATGCATGTGGTTCTCAAATTTGGCGTCCTCCGCAGGTCTGATCGTCAGTTCCCTTCCTGAGGTGGAGGACCCAAGGACGAAGGAGCCCCACCTGCTGTTCTACTGGGTGGAGGCTGTCTGCATGGTCTGGTTCGCTGCAGAGTATCTGACTCGTCTACTGGTTGCGCCCAGGAAGCTGGGCTTCCTCAGCGGCTTCCTCAACATCGTCGACCTCCTCACCATCCTACCCTTCTATGGGGAACTCGCCCTGCCACTTGTGGGCATTGATGCCTCACAGCTGGGAAAGTTCCAAGGTGAGTGCTGACCTTCGAAAGGATGGTCAGAAAGGTTGGTCAGACCGGATGGTCAGAAGGGAGTGTCAGAGAGATGGCCAGAAAGGATGGTCAGAAAGGATGGTCAGAAAGGATGGTCAGAAAGGATGATTGGAAGGGAATGTCAGAGAAAGGATGGTCAGAAAGGATGGTCAGAAAGGGTGGTCAGAAAGGATGGTCAGAAAGGTGGTCGGAAAGGATGGTCAGAGAGGATGGTCAGAAAGGATGGTCAGAAAGGATGGTCAGAAAGGATGGTCAGTGGTCAGAGAGGATGGTCAGAAAGGATGGTCAGAAAAGATGTCAGAAAGGATGGTCAGAAAGGATGGTCAGTGGTCAGAGAGGATGGTCAGAAAGGATGGTCAGAAAAGTTGTCAGAAAGGATGGTCAGAAAGGATGGTCAGTGGTCAGAGAGGATGGTCAGAAAGGATGGCCACAAAAGATGTCAGAAGACAGAAAGGATGGTCAGAAAGGATGGTCAGAAAGGATGGTCAGAAAGGATGGTCAGAACGGATGGTCAGACAGGATGGCCAGAAAGGATGGTCAGAAAGGATGGTCAGAAAGGATGGTCAGAAAGGATGGTCAGAAAGGATGGTCATATGGAATGGTCAGAAAGGATGGTCAGAAAGGATGGTCAGAAATAATGGTCAGACAGGATGACCAGAAAGGATGGTCAGAAAGGATGGTCAGAAAGGATGGTCAGAAAGGATGCTCAAAAGGGTGGCCAGAAACGATGGTCAGAAAGGATGGTCAGAAATGATAGTCAGAAGGGATGGTCAGAATGGGATAGTTAGAGGGAATGGTCAGAAAGCATGGTCAGAAAGGAAGGTCAGAAGGAATGGTCAAAAAGGTTCATCAAGATGGGCAGGATGGTCGTTGCTCAGAAAAGGTGCACCAAATGACAGGGTTCCATTCTGGGCAGTAACTGACCTTGCTGTTGTAACCCTAAGACTTTCTCTACGTCTGAAAGAACTCAAAATGCCATTTCTTCCAGGCGCCATCCTGGTGATGCGTGTGCTGCGCGTGTCCCGTGTGGCGCGCATCTTCAAGTTGGCCCGCTACAGTACGGGTCTGCGCGCCTTCGGGGACACGATGAA
>JASAMZ010010334.1:25000-30000 GCA_030248115.1 Linhomoeus sp. GSCO2_2
GACGACGACGACGACGACGACAATAGCGAAGGCGAAATAACCGATGGGGAGCGACGAACAAGACAGTATATCAAGGTAGAGGATCTATCTGAACCAGAAACTGAGCGAGTTTCAATTTTCATCCACATCGTTTCACTATCAGATGTTGGGAGACGGCCACCTGACCATGGGCACTCTGGACTTTGCAGTGAAGGCTAGAGAGAGCGACTGCTGCGAGGTGTGGCTGTACGAATTCGACCACTACAACGACGACATGTTTCCAGGGACGCACAAGATCAGAGGTACATACATGCACTCGGTTGGAATAAGATATTGAATTTAAATGAACCACCAGTTAATGAAGTTCACTTTTCAAGGCGCGCACCACGGCATGGATCTCTACTATTTGTTCAACATCACCATGGCCTCAGCCAAGGCGGAGATCGGCTTCAACGAAGAGGACGTGAAGGTTCAGGGCCTCTTCACGACGCTGCTGACCAACTTCGCCAAATTCGGGTGACTTTCGAGCTCACTTCAAATGCGCCACACTGGTGTGATTCCCGTTTTAGCGACCCCACACCTGAAGATCAGCCGTTACCATGGGAGCCGACGTCAGCCGAGCGACCACTGCAGCACCTTCACATCACCGCAGAGCCGCAGATGAAGCCGAATTTCAGAGAGAGGCACTACAGACTGTGGACTGAAACACTTCCAAGTCTTTTGGACCCTACAGAAACGACACAGCAAGCCAAGCGACTTAGGGACGTTGGGGAGACGCCAGAGCTTTCTACGCAGGAAGGCCATAAGCAGGAGCTGTGAACTTTTATTCTACTGTTGCTTGGACTGGTTGGTTAGGTTCGCACAACATGTTGGCGGCATGCGATTAGGTACGTATGTACGTACGACGTGAAATTACGCTACAAGACTATCCTCACGACCTTACCGTCGATCGAGTGTTGATCAGGATTTGAAACGTTCGACTGCAGCTGCTTTGGCGGTTGCTTCCGCTTCTCCAAAGCCGGATGGCGGGCCCAGGCCGCCTGCAGCTGATTGAAGTGCTCGTCCTGCTGCTGCTGGTTGTCGCCCACTTGATTTCTCTTGGTCTTTGTCTCACTACAGCATTTGAACACAGTGCCCCAAGAACACACCGACGGCGACGTGTGTTTGGCGCAGGCGCAAGCGAAGAAGACTCCGAATGGTGGGCCGGTCCATCTAGCGGCTTCGATTGTGGCAACCAGGCCGGTTGGGCCGTCAAGAAGTCTAAGCAGAGATGGCCAGGAGGCGCTGGCGGCCGCCAGAAGCAGCTGCATGACCAGTCCGCCAATGATTCGCTGCTAGCATTTCTCAAGGGTGACAATTGCCTAGCACTGGCGGCAGACGACCTTTAGGGCATTCCCCCACTTTACGGCCCAAGTCAATCGAACTCATGACACAGTGTCGACGATATGCAAAACTTTGTCCTATCCAAACAAGTCAGCGTGTACTACCATACTTGCAATTTCGGACAGTGACCACTCAGGTGAAACTGCGACCTTTGAATTACTGTAACTCGCGAAAACCGAAGGCGACGCGGGTGTCGTAGTCCAGTAGCCCTGAAAAGCGTGCTGCTGAACTGCAGCCTAGCGTTTGGAGAGTTGTACTTCCAATACTACGATTAACGCATGCCAAACATAACGACCCTCACCCAGTCACCCGAGAGCTCAACCTCAAATTTCATAAGTCCCTTTTCAGAGAGGTCCCTGGACAATCAGACAGTTGAAGGTACCGTAATCTAAGCGAAAAGCGAATCGAAGAAACACTCACCGCCTCCGCTTGCGCTGCAGCAAACTCTTCGACTGACTTGCTCTTCAGACAGTCGACCAGAGCGGCACGAACGTCGTCGGGGCACTGGAGAGCGCGTACCAGCTTCACGGCGCTTTCCAAGGTCGTCCCACTCTCCTTTACCGCTAGAGAATTGAGCGGCGACCCGCTCATGAGTATGGCGCCATGGAAGAGTCCTGCATTGGGTGACAGAATTTGGACGCGAGGCGTTCAGAACTTTGTTTCCCACCTCTAGAGGCAGGAGAAATGACATGCGCGCCGACACTGATGCTGCCAGCGCTTTCCCCAATAATGGTGACTCGTGCGGGATCGCCGCCGAAGGCGCCAATGTTGTCTCTGACCCACTGTAGACCAAGGTTCTGGTCCCAGAGGCCGTAGTTGCCCCTCAGCAACTCGTCTTCAGTGGTAAAGAATCCTGCATCACAAAAGTTTCAATGGATCGTCGTCGTCGTCGTGCTGCTGCTGCTGCTGCTGCTGCTGCTGCTGCTGCTGCTGCTGCTGCTGCTGCTGCTGCTGCTGCTGCTGCTGCTGCTGCTGCTGCTGCTGCTGCTGCTGCTGCTGCTGCTGCTGCTGCTGCTGCTGCTGCTGCTGCTGCTGCTGCTGCTGCTGCTGCTGCTGCTGCTGCTGCTGCTGCTGCTGCTGCTGCTGCTGCTGCTGCTGCTGCTGCTGCTGCTGCTGCTGCCGCCGCCGCCGCCGCCGCCGCCGCCGCCGCCGCCGCCGCCGCCGCCGCCGCCGCCGCCGCCGCCGCCGCCGCCGCCGCCGCCGCCGCCGCCGCCGCCGCCGCCGCCGCCGCCGCCGCCGCCGCCGCCGCCGCCGCCGCCGCCGCCGCCGCCGCCGCCGCCGCCGCCGCCGCCGCCGCCGCCGCCGCCGCCGCCGCCGCCGCCGCCGCCGCCGCCGCCGCCGCCGCCGCCGCCGCCGCCGCCGCCGCCGCCGCCGCCGCCGCCGCCGCCGCCGCCGCCGCCGCCGCCGCCGCCGCCGCCGCCGCCGCCGCCGCCGCCGCCGCCGCCGCCGCCGCCGCCGCCGCCGCCGCCGCCGCCGCCGCCGCCGCCGCCGCCGCCGCCGCCGCCGCCGCCGCCGCCGCCGCCGCCGCCGCCGCCGCCGCCGCCGCCGCCGCCGCCGCCGCCGCCGCCGCCGCCGCCGCCGCCGCCGCCGCCGCCGCCGCCGCCGCCGCCGCCGCCGCCGCCGCCGCCGCCGCCGCCGCCGCCGCCGCCGCCGCCGCCGCCGCCGCCGCCGCCGCCGCCGCCGCCGCCGCCGCCGCCGCCGCCGCCGCCGCCGCCGCCGCCGCCGCCGCCGCCGCCGCCGCCGCCGCCGCCGCCGCCGCCGCCGCCGCCGCCGCCGCCGCCGCCGCCGCCGCCGCCGCCGCCGCCGCCGCCGCCGCCGCCGCCGCCGCCGCCGCCGCCGCCGCCGCCGCCGCCGCCGCCGCCGCCGCCGCCGCCGCCGCCGCCGCCGCCGCCGCCGCCGCCGCCGCCGCCGCCGCCGCCGCCGCCGCCGCCGCCGCCGCCGCCGCCGCCGCTCGTCGTCGTCGTCGTCGTCGTCGTCGTCGTCGTCGTCGTCGTCGTCGTCGTCGTCGTCGTCGTCGTCGTCGTCGGCTTTCCAACCGTACAAACTGCATCTCGGTTTCTCAGCGAATCTCAAGTGTCAAGATACAGGTAACTGTTTACCTACATATTATGTAGCGCCGCTAATCGTCCACCTAGGGAAACGTCGAGGAGAAACTAAGCTGGCGAAGCCGAGTAGAAAAGGTGCGGTTTATATGTACGTCTTGCCTGCTTGATCGACTTGCGACCTTGGGTTCCGATACATCGTTGTTCTACACGTATCTACAGTATGTACAAATGTGCAGTAGACGATGGCTGTTCTTCGCGCGGCGAGCCTGAGGTCCTCTCCTTCAGGCGAAAGAGGTATGTAGGCATCTCCAATAACCGACGTTCGGCTTAGTTGCCCAGGAGATGCGGAATGTGTTCTATGCCGGAATGCCCCAAGAGGACCAGGTATGTTGCTCTCAGGAGCGACACCCTAGGGAGTGAGGCATGAACTCTGGCTGTCAGGTACAAACAAAATAATGCGAGGTGATCTCCTGCATAGAAACACTCAGACTTGTTCTGCTCACAGTTCACACGATGGCTACAAATTTGCTGGGCAGGTCCAACTGACCAAGATAAAGTAAGAGTGCAGGAGTCACTGCATCGGAGCACTCCGACCCGACCGGTATCTAGAAGTAGACTTCCCAGACTAGAATTAATGTATCTAGAACGTAGACGAGTCTTGCTCAACCCCTCCCACCAATATTGTCCTCAAATTCCGTCGGCAAAGCGCTCCAGAACCCCACCAGAGTCCTGTTGACCAGGTCGAAGAAATGGCCAAATGCCGCTTTCGCTGCGATTCGACCAGAGTGCTACTGAGGAAGCTAAAATTCGTTTTCCACAGTCGCAG
Organism: Linhomoeus sp. GSCO2_2; assembly: GCA_030248115.1. Lineage (NCBI taxonomy): Eukaryota > Metazoa > Nematoda > Chromadorea > Monhysterida > Linhomoeidae > Linhomoeus > Linhomoeus sp. GSCO2_2. The sequence goes on from JASAMZ010010334.1 coordinate 29,234, forward strand.
GCTCGCCTCGCCGCCTTGAACGCCGTGGCCTTCTCTACGGCTTTCCAACGCCCAAACTACCCTAACAGCGATTCGCGCGTGCGACCGTACCTACGACCGCCGAGCTCTCTTACCGTGTCGCTCAGGTGAAGCCGAGCGAAATAACTGCCTCCAGATCGGAAGCTGCGCGCGACGAGAAATCTTGGAAACGGGAAATATGTTTTCGGTGTCTCGCACTCCGCCCTTCTAGAAAGTGCACCAAGATGGCGATGGTCGGCGAGGATTTCTACCGCTTCCAAACCACGACCTCTCTCGTTGTCACGACGTCGTCAATGGTTCTGTACCTTCTCGTGGTGGCGGCCATTCTGAGAGGTCGGAAGACGGACGCTACCTTGCGGACGCCCTTCTTCACGCTCGTCCTCTCGGTGGCAACGTGCGACTTTCTCGAGTTCCTTCGACTGTCACTGTTGGCGAAGTGCCGCTTCATGGGATGGTGGTTCGACGTCTACGAAGCAATAGACCCGGTTGGCGCTCTGATAACTGTGATTAGTGGCGTCGCCTCTCATCTTCTTCTTGTAGATGGTTAGACGACGGGAGGATAGGGGAGGGGGGGGGGGTATCAATCGATCACCAGAGTTTTCTGCATAGTCGCACACTAACTGGCCCGTCTTCAAGGCCGTCAAGATATGCATACGAGCGGTTGGGCGGTTAAAGCGGAAAACTCCGGTAGGTACGAATTGTGCACAAGTCTCCGTTCGTGAACGCGCGCCGTTGCAGACTGTTGTAGT